>BMAC01000007.1:3286851-3336127 GCA_014905375.1 Phtheirospermum japonicum | reverse complement strand
GTGTTAGAATGCTTATTCTATTTTTCATCTCATCGCCTGCAACTTCATCTCTCTCTCCTTTCTCTTTTCTATTTTTCATCCCTTGCATGCATCTTCGTCTCTCTCCCTTTCTCTTACTCTGTACACACACATTTTCATGGCTCGAAGAGAATCAGAGAGGACAACAAGCGACGACGGGTGGTCACAAATTTTCGAAGGAGACAAATGGGTGTTCATGAATTTGTGGTGATGGCGGCGGATCTAGACGGTGGGTGGCCACGTCGGCCCTTAGTGTTTCGATTTTGGACACGCCGTTCGTTTACGATGGCCGACATCCTTCGACCATTTCGGGCCATCCAAATTGTTGTTCAAGAAAACGGCGTACACCGTCCACCTCGCTGGTCCTCGAGGAGCCGGACAAGGCGGTGGTGCTCTTGGTAGCGGCGGGGGGACCCGCTGCAGCAGCGGGAGGCAATTTGTGATTGCACGCCGTCGGGATTATTTGTCGAATGTTAATCCCAAATTGTGTTTTATTTCTTAAATTAAATGTTTAAAAATAAGTTGATATTGCTTGTAATTCGTTTGGTGCTTCTTTGTGGTTTTAATTGCAGGAACTCAAACCTGCAATTGAAGAAGAAGAAGAAGAAGAAAAATATCTGATATCTTGCCCCTTCATTTCGTTTTAATTGCAGGTTTTTAATTGGCAACTATTTGGGTAGATACCCCTAAAGTATATTAAGGACCAAAGATGTAATGCAGAAAAATGAAGATTTTATTCATTTATTTTGTCATCAGCTTTCTAAATTGAAGAATAAGCAAGCAGATCATGCTACATACAAATTATTAATTATTCCCAATATTTCTTTTCCTTCCATTTTCTGAAATTGAAGAAGAAGAAAAATGAATGGTTTAGGGCTGGCTTGCCAATTTATTTTTATTTTGTTTATTTATCTTCCAACAAATTAGGAATTTTTATTTTAGTTTTTAAAAGAAGAATTGGAAGAAAGAAATAAAGAAAAGAAATTAAACGAGAAGGAAAGGCAAAAATAATTTTTCGCCTCCCTTTAATAATTTAAATTTAAATAAAAAATGATAAAAAAATTAAATAATCACACCACGTCAGCATTTGGGCCCGAACGTGATAAAATTGTACCTTATTTGATGAATTCGTCAAACTTAGCAGACGTGGTTTGATACTGGCCAACATAACGTACCTTTTTTAGAATTGGCTAATATAATGTATCAAAATAAGATTTTCCCACGTATATTACTTCTTGTTGTTTCTTATTTGGTGAGTTAAGCAACTCAATGTAGGTACTTTATAGAAAATATATATATTTCAAATTGTAAGTGTGGTGTGTATATATTATATATATATATAATGAGCTAAATTGGCAATATTTCTAGTATATTAAGTTTCTATGTAGTTAAAAAAACAATAGCCACCAACGCCATTAAGAAAGTTTTGAGTTATAAAATCCAATAGAAATTCAGATACATAAAAAAGACAAAAAAAAAAATTTTAAATCTCACCACCAACATGACAATTAAAAAAAAGGTTCAAAATTCATTAAAATAACAAAAATCATGAATTAAAGACGAAAAATTGTCTTAAAGGTCAAAGGGAAGGACTTATTCGACATTATACTTGATCCACTCTTGACACTATTCAAGTGAATTCTTCATCTTTCTTTCCAAACTTATGGATGTGTTGGAATTTGTAGAGACGAACACCATTGCTCGTGCAACGGGAAATTTAAAATTTTGGATCCAACAGATCCATCCTGTAAACGAATATATTTATATAATAAATAAACGAGATAAAAGCATGAAACCCTTACAGAAAATTCAGGTCTGAGTTCAACACTAAGGTATTCACGCGATTAATCTCCGACTGCAAGATCCAACTCCAGTGTATTGCTATCGTGAAGAAAGCTAGGAAATCCCACGAAAGCTCAAGAACTCCCAATCTCAAAATTAGGATTTATGTTTTCTTAAAACTCTCTCGTATTTTCATCGTATACAACTTATGACTCTATGTTATATTTATACTAGGTACATAAGAGAACCCTAATCATAAAAGGGTTGGACTATCCAAGACATGGGCCCAAAACAATTTTAGCCCAAGTACCTTTATTAATATAACATAAATAATTAAATTCAAATCTAATTTAATTTAATTAAATAATTTCTATCAAATAGAAATTAATATCATAATTATTAATAATTAAATATTACAATTCTAAATTGAATATTTAATACTTTCTTGATACACTCTTAAATCGGAAAACTAATCGCATATAGTGTGACCCTATAGGCCTTTATATATGACATCAATCCAATGATGATCCAAACAAAACTCCTATACGGCTTAGTTGGACGAACTCAATATATAAAGAACATTCACTTGAACTCAGCGAATTATAACCTTTATACAAAGCTTTGGTGAAATTCCTTTCATTCCGAAGCACTCGATTAAGCTTAAGATTTATCCAAGTGTCTATCTCAATGGCTTAATCAATTTATCTCATCTTTATTAGTCGACAACTAGACCATACTCAATCACTATATTGAATATGTCTCTTGCATTGGCCAATGACTTTAGTCGACCTAATATAGAGATTATGAGTGATCTCTCTCGAAATTCCAATCGAGGAATGAATTCTTTCTTGGCTCAACTACCACCTTCATTTACATCATGGTGCACCCAACACAAGCCGTATCTACCCCAAAAGGAGTGCAAGCATTGGTCATGGTCAAAGTACACCACTCAGCAAATAAGGTGCGTATTGACCTCAAGTCCAAGGATTATCACACGCTTTATACACTGATAAGTTTATAGACATACAATAAATAACTTGTCAGTAGGGTTTACCAATACTCTCCAAAGTATCCATGTGTCCATCACGAATAACTATTATTCGCAGTCGTGAGACTTACTGCATTCTCTAAAATGTGATGCAATTCCGAATCCACTCGATTAAGCTTAAGATTTATCCAAGTGTCTATCTCAATGGCTTAATCAACTTATCTCATCTTTATTAGTCGACAACTAGACCATACTCAATCACTATATTGAATATGTCTCTTGCATTGGCCAATGACTTTAGTCGACCTAATATAGAGATTATGAGTGATCTCTCTCGAAATTCCAATCGAGGAATGAATTCTTTCTTGGCTCAACTACCACCTTCATTTACATCATGGTGCACCCAACACAAGCCGTATCTACCCCAAAAGGAGTGCAAGCATTGGTCATGGTCAAAGTACACCACTCAGCAAATAAGGTGCGTATTGACCTCAAGTCCAAGGATTATCACACGCTTTATACACTGATAAGTTTATAGACATACAATAAATAACTTGTCAGTAGGGTTTACCAATACTCTCCAAAGTATCCATGTGTCCATCACGAATAACTATTATTCGCAGTCGTGAGACTTACTGCATTCTCTAAAATGTGATGCAAGCTTTCGTGGGATTTCCTAGCTTTCTTCACGATAGCAATACACTGGAGTTGGATCTTGCAGTCGGAGATTAATCGCGTGAATACCTTAGTGTTGAACTCAGACCTGAATTTTCTGTAAGGGTTTCATGCTTTTATCTCGTTTATTTATTATATAAATATATTCGTTTACAAGATGGATCTGTTGGATCCAAAATTTTAAAATTTCCGTTGCACGAGCATGGTGTTCGTCTCTACAAATTCCAACACATCCATAAGTTTGGAAAGAAAGATGAAGAATGTCACTTGAATAGTGTCAAGAGTGGATCAAGTATAATGTCGAATAAGTCTTCCCTTTGACTTTAAGACAATTTTTCGTCTTTAATTCATGATTTTTGTTATTTTAATGAATTTTGAACCTTTGTTTTTAATTGTCATGTTGGTGTGAGATTTAAAATTTTTTTTTTGTCTTTTTATGTATCTGAATTTCTATTGGATTTATAACTCAAAACTTTCTTAATGGCGTTGGTGCTATTGTTTTTTTTAACTACATAGAAACTTAATATACTAGAAATATGCCCAATTTAGCTCATTATATATATATATATATATACACACCACACTTACAATTGAAATATATATATTTCTATAAAGTACCTACATTGAGGTGCTTAACTCACCAAATAAGAAACAACAAGAAGTAATATACGTGGGAAAATCTTATTTTTGATACATTATATTAGCCAATTCTAAAAAAGGTACGTTATGTTGGCCAGTATCAAACCACGTCTGCTAAGTTGACGAATTCATCAAATAAGGTACAATTTTATCACGTTCGGGCCCAAATGCTGACGTGGTGTGATTATTTAATTTTTTTATCATTTTTTATTTAAATTTAAATATTAAATGGAGGCGAAAAATTATTTTTGCCCTTCCTTCTCGTTTAATTTCTTTTCTTTATTTCTTTCTTCCAATTCTTCTTTTAAAAACTAAAATAAAAATTCTAATTTGTTGGAAGATAAATAAACAAAATAAAAATAAATTGGCAGCCAGCCCTAAACCATTCATTTTTCTTCTTCTTCAATTTCAGAAAAATGGAAGGAAAAGAATATTGGGAATAATTAATAATTTGTATGTAGCATGATCTGCTTGCTTATTCTTCAATTTAGAAAGCTGATGACAAAATAAATGAATAAAATCTTCATTTTTCTGCATTACATCTTTGTCCTTAATATACTTTAGGGGTATCTACCAAATAGTTGCCAATTAAAACCTGCAATTAAAACGAAATGAAGGGGCAAGATATCAGATATTTTTCTTCTTCTTCTTCTTCTTCAATTGCAGGTTTGAGTTCCTGCAATTAAAACCACAAAGAAGCACCAAACGAATTACAAGCAATATCAACTTATTTTAAACATTTAATTTAAGAAATAAAACACAATTTGGGATTAACATTCGACAAATAATCCCGACGGCGTGCAATCACAAATGCCTCCCGCTGCTGCAGCGGGTCCCCCCGCCGCTACCAGAGCACCACCGCCTTGTCCGGCTCCTCGAGGACCAGCGAGTGGACGGTGTACGCCGTTTTCTTGAACAACAATTTGATGGCCGAAATGGTCGAAGGATGTCGGCCATCGTAACCGAACGGCGTGTCCAAAATCGAAACACTAGGGCCGACGTGGCCACCCACCGTCTAGATCCGCCGCCATCACCACAAATTCATGAACACCCATTTGTCTCCTTCGAAAATTTGTGACCACCCGTCGTCGCTGTTGTTCTCTCTGATTCTCTTCGAGCCATGAAAATGTGTGTACAGAGTAAGAGAAAGGGAGAGAGACGAAGATGCATGCAAGGGATGAAAAATAGAAAAGAGAAAGGGAGAGAGATGAAGTTGCAGGCGATGAGATGAAAAATAGAATAAGCATTCTAACACATTGATTCTAGGGGTAATGTAGGTATTTAGGCTAAGTTATCTTTATTTATGATTTTAAATTAAATAAGAAATGATAGGTAATGTTTAGATCATGCCACGTGGGCATTAAAGCCCGATTGGGCTTATTTTGTACAAAATTTGATAAATTTGTCGACTTAATGTATGTAGTTTGATGCTGGCCAACATGACGTACCTTTTCTGAAAAGTGGCCAACATAATGTACTAAAAATGAAATTTTTCCTAATATACGTCTATGTCTACATAAATATCTCATAATTACTATTTTTTTTTAAGAATTCACATACACTCCTTAACTCACTGAACAAGCAGCAACAATGAACCAAACACGAGGCAAAGCTAATTCATACAATGAAAGGACTTAGGGAGTTAGCTAGCAATATCACAATTGATCAAAATATATGAGTTGAGGATAAACCATTACTGCAAGAACATTCAACCAAAATTCGTACAAACTAAATACAAAATTTGTTAAAAGTTAATTAAAAATCTGCACAATTTAAGAAATAAATAGGTTACTATCATATCTCTTCATAAAATATAGTGGACCTGTTTGATTAAACATGTACTCAATATTTTCTTCTTCTCTTTTTCAGGTGTGCTAAAGATAAACATGGAAGGTGAAATAAGACGAGATTCTCAAGTTAGTTTTATTATCACTTCAAGAAATACTTCAAGTAGTGAATGGTTTAATCGTAATTCTGCATAAGGTAGATGACATCAAACGTACTGTTTGTAAACCAATAAAATCTTGCACTACAAAACAAAAATCAGGCGAATGCTGACGGCCGCTGATGGATGGAATTTGGACGGCTTGTTGACGGGTAGAGTCCGATAGCGAAAAGCTCGTCAGCATTTTAACTCAACGACGGGTTTGTTGACGGGCTGCTTTTGGGTAGCAGCCCGTCAGCATAAATTAAAAAAGAAGGGAAAATTTTTTTTTGCCCCCCAAACTATTTCGATTTTTACAGTTTACCATATGAACTTTTTTTTTTCAGACAAACCGCCATCTAAACTTTGCGAAAATTAAATTTCACCCCACACCACTTTTTGTGAGTTTTTTCCACGTCATCTGGTTTTGACGGGGTATTTTAGGGATTTCAATCAAAAGCTTAATCCCTCATCTTCTTTATTTCTTCTCTTTCTCCCACCCCTGAGAATGCCAGAGCTGGCGAGCTTTCAAGATTCGAGATCGGGCTTCAGGGCCCGTGATTTGAACCCGGACTCCGTGATTTTCACCGCCGAATCCTCCAACTTCAGCATCTTCTCTTTTACTTTAGCTATTGTGGAGCGCTGCTCTTTTGCATCTGATGTGCCCGACCAAGATTTTGTTTCTTCTGTAGTTTCCCGAGTAATGCTGCTATATTTAACTTTTTTTTATTTTTTGGTTTTTTTCTTGACATGCATTGCACAAATAATTCCTAAATCTGCCTCAAGTTGGTATTCTGTATTAAGATCTCGTATATATTTTCAGTATTCTCCATGTTTCCATTTTTGTGAATGCACGCCAACTGCTTGCTCTTTGGTCAACATGAGATAATTAATGAAGTGCATTAAGTATTTTATGCGATTTTTTGTTGTTTTATTTTTCTTTTTTCTTTTTGGTGGATATATGTAGGAGAGGAATCTATGAACTAGATTTTTTTGCAGATGGTTTTTGATTTTTTTTAGCATTTGACTGATCTAAAGCTGTCCTAAAATGTAATTCCTTTCAATTCCAAAAATAAAAATAATAAAATAGAAAATAAGTCTAGGTCCAAAAGGCTGGAAAGTTGAAATCTTTGATTTGAAACAGCATGTGGCAGGATATGAATTGTGTGAGGTGTTGAGTGGCCCAGATCCAGATCCAAACAAACACACACCAGTTCATAAGAATAGTATTAGTCTTAGCAGAAAAGAAAAAACTAATAAAGGTTGAAAATCTTCAACTATTTTCCGATTTACAACATATTCAAATCCCGCCCCTTTCAGCTTTTGATTGAAATCCCTAAACCACCCCTTCAAAACCAGATGACGTGGAAAAAACCCACAAAAAAGTGGTGTAGAGGGTAAACTGTAATTCCCGCAAAGTCTAGATGGTAGTTTGTCTGGAAAAAAAAAGTTTGTATTGTAAACTGTAAATAGTCTGAGGGCAAAAAATTTTTTCCTAAAAAAAATAATGCTGATGGGTACTAGGTCGTCAGCAAAAAAAAAAAAATATGTTGACAGGTATCGTCCCGTCAGCATTTTTGATTTAAAACAGACCACATCTGCTCTCGCGAACAGAAAGAAAAAGAAGCAGCCCAAAAAAAAAAAAAATCGCAGCCGCCGCCGTAGCCAGCTCACGCCCAACCCAGCCAGTCGTTGCCGCTCACGCCGCCACCAGCCAGTCCACTCCGGCCGCCAGGCGTTCGTTCACGATTCGCCATAGCCAGACCACCCCCGCCATGCGAAGTCTTCGCCGCCAGTCGTTGGTCGCCCGCCGTTCACCAAGCTCCTCCTTCCGCCGACGTCAAGGTAAAGTTTTTTTTTTTATATTTTTTATGAATTATTTTTTATTTGTTTGATTTAATTACAATTAATAGTTTAATTAAGGTTTAATTTAACTTAAGTATTATTATGTAATTATAAATTATTGTATAATTAGGGTTTAATATATGGGTTATTGTGTGATTTTGGATTATTTTATGAATTATTATATAATTAGGGTATAATTTATGGGGTGTTTATAATTAAGATTTAATTTAGTTATTTTTATATAATTATGGTTTAATTGAGGTATTATCGTTAATTTAGGTATTTTTATATAATTAAGGTATTATTGTTAATTTAGGGGTTTTTATATAATTAGGGTTTAATATATGGATTATTGTGTAATTTAGGTAATTTTATATAATTAAAGTTTAATTGAGGTATTATCGTTAATTTAGATTTTTTTTTTGTATAATTAGGGTTTAATTTAGGAATTATCATATAATTATCATTAATTATCACTAATTTAGGAGTTTTTTATAATTAGGGTTTAATTTAGGAATTATTATATAATTAGTGTATAACTTAGTTTTTTTTGTATAATTAGGGTTTAATTTAGGAATTATTATATAATTAGGGTATAATTTAGGAGTTTTTTATAGTTAAGGTTTAATTTAGGTGTTTTTATATAATTAAAGTTTAATTAAGGAATTTTTGCGTAATTAAGGCTTAATTGAGATTTTATTATATAATTATCGTTAATTTGGTGATTTTTATATGTCATGGTGATCGAAAAGTTGTATTTAATTAATATTATATTTTGATATAATGTTGTGATTGAGTGATGTTGCGATTAGTTTGGGAAGACATCGGTGATGACGTGGTGTACAGCGCCGGTCGGGAGGTTTCGTCTCTCCAATAACGAATTTTATTTTATTTTTTCAAAATGTGATGGTGGTTTTAAAATGTGCGTGGTGGGGGTTTTGAAATGCCGTGGTGATCGGCAAGTGAATATTTTGTTTAATTTATATTTTATGTTAATGATATGTTAATTATATATATAATCTGTGATAAATATGTATGATCTGCTTGGTGCAAGTTACACATGAAAATTTACAGATATGCCATTTACTTTAATTTACACATTCTAAAACTGGCAGCGCATATTAGCACATCAAAAGTTGCTATGTTTTTTGCACAGCACCCCATAAAAAACTCTTCGTAAAATTAAACTGAAAATGATTTGAAATACGTGGAGCATGGTCATTGGCCACACATGTATTGACAAAGACACTTTTAATTTTACCCCACACATACAAATTATATTTTCTATTTAGGGGTCTTCCTGCATACCTGGGGAAGAAAAAAAAAACTCAAATCTTTACGGCGGTAAATCATAAAAATAAAAAACTAAGTATGTTTAAAAATATGTGATATTGAGAAACACCACGGAATTTAAGAGCTGGCGAGTGTTGAAACATCAAAGGAGGAGATAGAAGATAAATTTCTAACCGATGATGAAGATACGGATGAAGATGAGTTTGACGATAACGTAGACAGTGAAAGTGTCAGTTTAGGTTAATTATAAAACTAATATATACATATATAGTTAAAAATAATATATACATATATAGTTAAAATATGATTAAATTGATAGAATTGGTTAAATTTTTCCGGTTCAATTGTGCTTAAATTTTAATATTTTTTTAGATGAGAGGTAGATGTCGTGGGCATTCTTCTGTAGGACCATCTTAGGGCCGTGCTTCTCTTGGTTCATAATCATCTTATCATCATCAGATAGACGATGAAGATGATGATATGATGGACTTATTGGCAGCGACCCCGCCGATCGTTCCAGCCACCTCATCCGAGGCCAGTACATCGATAGGACTCATGTCACCATGTCCTGGTATGATCGAGATCTTTGTCGTCCCCCGAGGTAAGTAATTTTAATTTAATTTTTGTAAGTAATAAATTCTTTATTTCAATATATTGCCCTAATAAACTCTATATTTTTACCATGATACACAGTGACTCGTTGGAGTTACCGACGACCCTTCAGCTAAACAACGAGGCTCGTGTGTACCCCGATGGGTCGAAGTACGAGCATATACCCGCTTCTCATCTTCTATTGTGGTGGTCTGAGTTTTTGATAATTAAACTAATATTGTTTTCAAAAGTTATTATATATAATGATTTTTATTAACCAAGTTATTTTGTTTTGTTTAGTTTTGTTTTGCAGAGGCGCTGTTATTGGGACCCGAGTGTATATTCCAAGGAGGTCGTACGAAAGAACTTCTACAGTTCTATGGCCGCCTCATGGCGCAGCCGTCTCAACGAGTGGAAGACGAAGTGGAGAACGGAGGAGAGTGTGCGCACGTGCGTCGGAGAGGAGATTTGGAGGAGATGGGTGGTGGAGTTTGAGGAGCTAGAGAACAAGAAGTAGTCAGAGCAGGCAAGCAGAAACATGATGAGCGTGCCCAGCGGACCTGGTAATGGGATAGCCAAGTACAGAGGAGGGTCTCGCATTGCGATTGGTCATGCACGTCAGCTCGTAAATAAAATTAAATATGTTTGTAAATTTAACTCGTATTTTTAATTAGTTCATAATTAAAAAATTTATTAATATTGTATACAACACGAGGATTTGGGTAGGGAACCCAATGCATTCGAGCTTTTCCTGGCTATGCACCAGAGACCCGACGACTCTTTCACTGATCCTCAATCGCAACAGACTTTTGTAATTATTTTTTTAGATGTTATTAATATAAATATATATCTTTCGTTTCTAATCCTCGTAATGGTAAATTTTACACCGATTAAAATACTGCAGGAGGAGTGTCAGAGACGTCTGGAGGAGGCTCGTGCTTCATCACCGGATCCTACAGTTGTTGACGAGAACACGGTCTATCTACAGACCGTCGAGGTGAAGAAAGGTCGTCGATTTGGCACGGAATATTTTGGAACTCTTCTGGCTTTGAAGTGTTCCAGAGGCGGTACCTCCTCTATTTCTGATAGTCGTGTCTCGCAGCTCCAGATGCAGATGGAGCTTTTGAAAATTCAGGTCGAGGCAAGCGAGCGTGCACATCAGGAGCAGATACAGGCCATGCTTGAGGAGCATACATGTCAGCAGCTCCAGAACGAGGAGGCTCTTCGTGACCGGGTGATGCAGGAGGTCGACGCAGCGATGGCAACGCGACATCAACGACTATCCTCTAATGCCCCTGCTACTCCTGCTCCTGCTCCTGATGATGATGATAATGATGCGGTTTAGTTGATTTAAGATCGAATAATATTTATATTTGGTACTTTGTTCATGTTTTATACATTACACGATAAAATCGTTAATAAATTATATTGTATTTTAAATTTTATATTTGTTTTAGGAAATACAAATTAGTTTTCGTATTGAATTATTGATGTGTGAAATAAATACAGGTAAAAATTTCAAGTGAAATAAAAAATAAAATAGAATAGAACTTGAAAATCATCATTTGAAATATACTGACGGCACAAACCCATCAGTATTATTTGAATTTGCTGACGGGTCTCGAATTATGGCTAGGGGATTCGCAGACGGGTTAAACCCGTCAACAAGCCGTCAGAAAATATTGACGGGTTGGTTAATGTCGTCAGCAAATCATTTACTGACACCAGAAATGTTGACAGGTACAGCCCGTCAACATTTCTCTTTCTCTCTCTCTCTCTCTCTCTCTTTTTTTTTTTTTAATGTTGAAGGCTTTAAATAAAGTTGCACCTAAAATGATGGTAAAACTTGGGTTCGCAGTGCCAAGCAAAATAAGAGAGAATACAATATTTATCCTTAATTTATGGTAATTATTCAATAATTATAGAATAGTTTTTCGATTATTAGTATTCAATAAGAATGTAATAATATTATCTAAAATATATTTTAATTATTAGAATTGTATTGGGGTAACTGACGGTACACAAGTACGAGCTACAATATATGGACGGGATGTGAACTTCTACCGTAATCGCCGTGGATTAATATCACAATATGGATTAGCTGCTTGTACTTTTGATTTGGAATTCATTTATATTCTTGGTGGATGAGAAGGCTTAGCTCATGATTCAAAATTATTGAATGATGTATTGACAAGAAGAAATGAGTTTAAAGTTCCACGATGTGATTACCATGTTACTCTTATTATTTATTGTTTTGTATTTGCACCACATGATATATATATATATATATATATATATATATATATATATATATATATATATATATATATAAGTTGGGTCAAGTGGTTAGAAAGTAGAAGATAAATCTCAAATCTCAAATAACTTAAGAGGTTTAGGGTTCGAATCCTTGTCAACACCCTTATAAAGGGTTAGTGATACCACTTGAGCTACAAGCTCGTGGTATTATATTGTTACCTTTACATATATTTCTTTTTTGCCTCAATTTAATATTATAGTTGTCTATGTGTTTTATGTCAAGGAAAATATTATTTAGTAGATTATGGAAACGCAAGTCGACAATAATTTTTGGCTCCATTTCGAGGTGTTTGGTATCATCTCAGAGATTTTGACGAGGACGGTCGTCATCCTGATGCCCGCAAATTATTCAATCTACATCTTGCTTCTTTGAGAAATGTAGTTGAGAGAATATTAGGTAGGCTAAAATATAGTAATCATCCATTAACTTTTTATACTTGGCAAAAATGGTTCACCATTTAAATTAGTGATCTAATTGGTGGTAAATATATTCCACCAATTAAATTCTTGTTGCGCATTTAGTCCAATTTTGGCCATTTGAACCAAAAGATGGTTAGTCAAAATTCAAAAAGTTGTAAATTAAAATTTTGTCGCATATTTAGTCCACAATTTGGTGTTACATGCGTGTCACGTGCAATTTTTGGTAAGAAACCAAATTTCGAGTGGATATTTTTGCCAAGCTAAAAAAATTAATGGACGATTTTATATTTTAGCCTATTAGGTATATATAAATCATCATTCGCAATTTTATGTCACAACCTCCGTTCCCATTCAATACTCAAGTCGAGTTAGTATTAACTTGTGCATGGCTGCATAACTTTCTTTGTAAAGAGCATCGATCTGATGAGTTTCCTGTTGAACCAGATGAAGAATCACCCTTATCTAAAATTGAAGATGATATAAATATTCTTAGAAGAATAAAAAGAACTTGCAAATGAATGGAAAATAACATGGCTCAGGAAATGTGGAGTGATGCTTCAAATGATTTGAGATTGACTCAAAAGATTATGATTGTTCTTTTGAAATTTTAACAAACTTTAGACCATTTTATATTATGTTTTGAATCCCATAAAAAAAATTATATTTCAGAACAATTTTATGGTTTTTTTTTTTAATTTGTGAGTGTTCCCGACTTTGATTGAGTTTATTCTTTTTATTAATTTTTCTTATGATTAAGAAGTTTTGATAGTTCCATAATAAGTCATTAAAAATATATATTTGATGATAACATATAAATTCCATTAGACTTTGATGGAGTTTTTGCAATTATTTAAAACCCATGAAATTCTATAATCTATCAAATTCTATGAATGGATACCCTCCTAAATCCCCAAATGAATTCATTGCCCTTATCTGGTCTAAAGCTCAAAAACCCCGCTAGGATTCCAAATCTCAATTCTCTTCTAAAAATTAAATTTTCAATACTCAATTAATAAATTTTTACACCTAACATCTATCATATGATATCATATTTATACACTCATCTCTTTTATCATATTATCATTACATTTATTTAAATACTGGTAAACACAATAGAATAATACAATATTATCTACTTTTCAAATATAATATAATAATACACCATCATTAACTTTTCAGATATTGTTGAGTAATTTATTCCTGGCAATAATTCCTATTTTGTTATTTGCCTTTCTTGGGCACAAAATAAGTCAGGGAACTAGATTTAGAACTTTATTTGTTTTCTAGTTGATGTACAAGACTTTATTTAGTTTCCTATGTTATGTTTAGGATTTGTTTTACTTGTTTACCAAGTTTAGGATTCTAAAATTGTCTATTTAAGACAAGATAATCCTAAAGCTTATAATCACTTTTTGACGCACGGATTTTTGAGAGAGAAGACGCAACGCAAAACGCACAGCAACGAGAAGAAGTGAAGACTACTTGGAGCCATTGTTCGAGATTATCAAGTTCTTTGAAGTTGCATAACCAACGGAGAAGATCTTGTCATCACGGCGACAAGTATTTAGTATCAAGTATTTGATATTTTAGTTTTCATATATTACTTCGTGTTTTTGTATTGATCATAAACAAGATAAGTAATATAGTTTTCGAGTTTGTACAACCAAGTTCACAAGTATTTTACTTGTGAACTGAATTTAATTTGCTGTATTCTTAATTTAATTTAGAGCATTGATAAACAACATCATAAACTGATACATATTTTTAAAACCATAGACCTTCAAAATTTTCAATTGGCATCTAGAGCGGGTTACTTAACCTTTTAAGTACTGATCCTTATTTTTAGGTGCTATGGATGTTCAAGGCAACCCAAGGCCTCCGATCTTGAATGGGGATAACTATTCCCTTTGGAAACAAAGGATGCGGTTGCACATAAAGAGCATTGACGAACGTACATGGAGAACCGTTCTAATTGGATGGGAAAAGCCACGTGTCACTGACGGTGAGGGTGATACCATCGATAAGAAAGAAGAAGATTGGACTGCTGATGAAATAGCTAATGCAAACTGGAATTCTAAATGCATCAACACCTTTTGTGGATATGTTGATGCAAGTTACTACAGAGTCAAGAATTGCCACTCAGCAAAGGATGCATGGGATGCACTCCAAAGGGTGTGTGAAGGGACCCAGAGCGTAAAGAGATCAAGATTCAGAATGCTGATGTCCACCTTCGAGACAATGAGAATGGACGAAAAGGAGTCTATCATGGACTATGCCATGAGACTCTCTGATATTACAAGCGAGTGTAGAGAGCTTGGAGAATTAATAACTAACTCGCGTCTTGTGGGAAAAATACTGAGATCTATCACAAAGAAATATAATATGAAGGTGGTTGCCATAGAAGAATTCAAAGATATTGATGATATAGATTTCAACACCTTAGTTTGAAATCTCAAGCAATATGAGATGGAACACCTTGGTTCCAACTCAAAAGACAAGAATGTTGCTCTTCCTCTGATGCTAGCTTTGACAACGATGAAGACGAAGAGGAATTTGACATGAATGGGATTTAAAAAAAAATGGAGTCCACTACTCTTGAGGAAGACGAACTGTCCTTCGTGACCCAACGTTTCAATAATTTTCTAAAGAAAAAGAACAGCATGGGAGGATCAAACACAACGACCAAACCACCGGTGTCTGCACCAAAGTTCAGTGGACGCGCTCTTCCCAGATTTCAGTCCACA
The DNA here is from genome assembly GCA_014905375.1 of Phtheirospermum japonicum. Classification (NCBI taxonomy): domain Eukaryota; kingdom Viridiplantae; phylum Streptophyta; class Magnoliopsida; order Lamiales; family Orobanchaceae; genus Phtheirospermum; species Phtheirospermum japonicum. The sequence continues at coordinate 3,320,892 of BMAC01000007.1, read as the reverse complement.
TCATCAATACCCAATGCATACAACTCCCCGAAACCATACAGTGAGGTACAGTGCCATGAATGTAAGGGCTTGGGACACTACAAGAATGAGTGTGCTAACACCCTCAGGAAAAAGAGCATGATTGCCACAGACTTCACTGAGGATGTCAATGATTCCGACTCACCTAAACCTATTCCATCCCTGTTTACTAATGTTGTGTGGGATGATGACGTCCATATTGGTAACCTCGCAACCAACATCGTATGCCTGAATGCAGAGACTGTTGATTATCTTGAAGAGTACGAGCAGTTGAGTGTTAAGCATAAGAAACTGTTTGTCAGTTGGGGAAAACAGGTACTCAAGTTCAAGGATCTCATGAAAGAAGTTGAAAAACTAACCAAGGAAAAGGATGATCAACTCGACATAATAGTTCGCTTGGAAACATCGCTCACCAAGAAGGATGTTGAGCTAGAAAAGGTGAAAACCGAGTTGACAAAGGTACAGGGAACTATCACGAATCTGAACAAAGGGAAGGCAAAGTTTGATGAAATCTTGGAGATCAACTTCCCAGAAAACTCAAAGCATGGAATTGGTTATAAACTGAATCAGCCAACACAAGTATCTAGCCAAGAAAAAAAATCGTTCAAATGCCACAAGAAGAGGAGACAGTTCGTGTGTCATCAATGTGGTGAACCAGGTCACATTCGACCTTTTTGCTAGAAGATTATTTGCGAGAGAAGACATTTTCAGAGAACAAAGGTTGCTGCAAAATCCCATGTTGGTTCCATTGTTACCAACATCAATACCAACACTAGGTTCAAACAAGTGTGGGTCAATAAAAATAACATCAAGTGAAATATGATCCATACCTCCATGAAACCCTACGTCCTTGGAGCCTGGTATTTCGATAGTGGATGCTCGAAGCATATGAATGGGTCAGAGGAACTACTTTCCAACATTGTCAGATTTCGAGGTGGAAAGGTAAAGTATGGTGGAGGCGCAAATAGCCAAATAGTTGGTCAAGAAACTCTCCATGTTCCCGGCGTTGTAACCCTGGAAAATGTGTTGCTGGTAGAAGGACTTACTTCAAATTTGATAAGCATAAGTCAACTGTGCGACAGAGGTTTTAGTGTCAAATTCAACCGTGAGAAGTGTGAAGTCTATGAGAATAATGGACCGTGTATTCTCACTGGTCAAAGGACTTCTGATAACTGCTATCAAATCAAAAGTGATGCCTTTTGCAAGTTGTCTCAATTAAGTGATGCTGAGGTATGGCATCAAAAGCTTGGGCATGTCAACTACAAGATGATGGGCAGGTTGGCCAAAGAAGAAGCTGTTAATGGGCTACCTAAGCTCAACACCTAGATCATTCCTGTGTTCGAGGCATGCAAGAAAGGAAAGCAGGTCAGGGTGCCACATCCAGTTCAGCAAAGTCTCACTACATCATCTTGATTCGAACTCCTACATATGGACCTTATGAGACCACTTGAAGTCGAGAGCCTAGGCGGGAAGAGGTACGTTTTATTTATTGTAGATGATAGTGCAGGTACTGAAAATTGAGATGCAGATCTTGAAACCAGAGAGTTGAGTGATGTTGGTACTGAGAACTCAACATCAGAACTAACATCAACTCAAGCCGCCGCAGAATCAGATTTTGAATCAGAAGAAGAAGACCCAGCTGACCCCATTGACCTTCATCAAAGGGACATCCCATCCGTAATTCATAGAAACCATCCCATGGGCCAAATGATCGGAGACTTAGATGGAAGAAGTACAAGAAGGCGACAGATAAATTTCAAGAAAATGGTCAGGTACGTCTGTCTGTCTACTAATTTCTCTAAGATCCGTGAATTTTTGAACCTTTCCAAAACAGAGCCCAAGCGTGTGGAGGATGCACTCAAGGATGAGTTCTGGATAAAGGCAATGCAAGAAGAGCTGGACCAATTTGCCAAAAAAGATGTCTGGGATTTAGTTCCACGACCAGAAAATTCTCATGTGACTGGGACAAAGTGGATCTTTAAGAACAAAACTGATGAGGCAGGTAACATTGTGAGGAACAAAGCTCGGCTGGTTACACAAGGGTATACACAAATTGAAGGAATTGAATCTGATGAAACATTTGCTCCTGTTGCCCGAATTGAGTCGGTAAGACTTTTACTTGCTGTTGCTTGTTATATGAAGATATCATTGCATCAAATGGACATAAAGAGTGCGTTTGGAGTCTTGAGTGAGGAGGTCTATGTTGAGCAACCTAAAGGATTTGTAGATCCCCAAAAACCCGATTTTGTTTTAAAACCGAAGAAAGCTTTATATGGTTTAAAACAAGCTCCTCGAGCTTGGTATGAAAGGTTGACTCAATATTTGCTCTATTTGAACTTTAGACGAGGAGAAGTTGACAAAACTTTATTTCTCCTTAAATCCAATAAGCACATCTTAATCGTCCAGATTTATGTAGATGGTCAAGGAGTTTATCACTCGAATGTCCGATACATTTGAGATGAGCATGGAAGGTAATCTCTCGTACTTTCTTGGTCTTCAAATCAAACAGCTTGATGATGGTATTTTCCTTTCTCAGACCAAATATGCTAAGAACTTAGTTAAAAGATTTGGGTTAGAAATTTAAACACATAAGAAACCCCACTAGGCAAAACTGTGAAGCTTTTGAGAGACGATGTTGGTAAGGGTGTTGATAACACCATGTACAGAAGCATGATAGGGAGTATGTTGTACTTGACATCAAGTAGACCTGATATTATATATAGTGTGTGCTTGTGTGCTAGATATCAGTCTAATACAAAGGAGTCACACTTAAAAGCCGTTAAAAGAATCATTAGGTATATTGCTGGTACAACAGAACTAGGTGTGTGGTATACAAAAGATACTGGTACTGAACTTGTAGGGTATACTGATTCTGACTGGGCTGGGGATGTGGTAGATAGAAATAGTACTACATGGGGCTGTTTTTTCTTGGGTAACAATCTAATCTCTTGGTATAGCAAAAAACAGAATTGTATTTCTCTTTCTATAGCTGAAGCCGAGTACATTGCAGCTGGAAGTGCGTGTACACAATTGTTGTGGATGAACCAGATGATAGAGAACTACGGTCTGCAAAGTAGTATTTTGGCTGTGCTTTGTGACAATTCCAGCGCCATTGACATCTCGAAAAATCCAGTCAAGCATTTTAGAATCAAACACATTGACATAAGGTACCACTTTATTCGAGACTTGGTTGAGAGGAAGATAGTTAGCCTTGAGCATATAGGAACAGACAATCAGCTTGATGACATCTTCACAAAGGCATTAGATTTCGAGACCTTCTCTCGTTTGAGAAGAGACCTCGGTATGTGCATTGTCTAAGACAATGTTGGTTTGTGATGTTGTGACACACCATATCAACATCAGTCACAACATCTGTATAAATTTGCATGCATTTTTATTTTTCTTTTCATACATAATCCAAATGCATTGAGCCTGGTTTAAAGTGCGATAAGGTCTAGTGTTGCAATAAAAGTGATGACAAAAAGACTAACCTCTTCAATTAGGTGATTGTGGAGCTTGCCCGCAGAAACTGATTTTCTCCCAAGTCCAAAAACAAGAGGTGTTAACAACAATTGCTGAAGATAAGTTATTTCTCTTCAAATCTTTAAATAGATGAAGTAAATCTAGATACAAATTTATCCAATCTTTAAATTTCACCTTCTTGAGTGATTTTGACGTAGTCATTAACCTGGGTTAAGGGGTAAGTTTCCATTGACTTCGCCTGAGGCAATGTTGGTTCATAATGTTGTCAGTAATAAAAAGCAACACTGATAAAAGTCACTAAAACCATAATGTGAATAATTTTAACCTTTTTAGGTCATGATTTTTAGGCATCCAATAGGACATTCATACTTTGGGAAGATGCCTACTTGCTGTGCGAACTGTTGCTTGTGTTTTTGTCTATCTTGAATTCTCTTAATTGTGTTTTGAATCTAACTAACTAAGTGTTTCACTGGAGTTATACTCGGACGGCTGGACAGGTAATAACGAGTTTATTTTGGAGCGAGAATAATTTATATTTCACAAGATAGATACTACTGAGCTGAAGGTTCAATTAATCTAGCTATCTACTTCGGTCGATTCTGTTTTAAGAGTTGTGCAATTTTTTTTAAAAAAAATAAAGAAGAGGTAATGGTATAGTGGGTTTGATCACGTATCCTTTTTTAAAGGAGAGTGGTGTTGGTTTTGAAAGGAAATAAAATCTTGTTTTAGCCCCAAAATTCGCCAATAGTTAAAATTAGGGATTTTCCTTTTTATTTTCTTTTTCTTCTCTCTCCTTGGCAATAGTCATTTTTTTATAGCATAAATACTGGATAATCTTTTACCGTTTGATCACTTCCCAATTACCCTTCTGCGATTAAACTCTCCAGCTCCCTTACTTCTCTCCAATTATCTTGATTTCTTGTTGCTCTTGTGCTTTTGATAAATTTGCAGGATGACGAACTCGCCCCCGTCCTCATCTTTTCCTGAGTTGCCGGCTGAGTTCCATCGCTCCGGTGAACAGGTTCCTGCTCCCTATCCCAGAGTTGGTGGCCTGTACATACGTGAAGAAATCGGTGGTGGTTCCTCTTCCAACCCACCACCGGTAACAACATAACCACCGCCCTCGCCGCCACATGAATCTCACGACTTTGTTCCAGCTCCGCCACCGATTGACGCCGTGCATGAAGCCCAGGTGTTCCCAGGACAGCCAAGGAATGAGATAGATGTTGATAATCCCCCGAATTTGGCGTTTGTTGCTGTGACGTTTGGAAGAGTGGGGAACTCTACCTTGAAAAGGTCCCAGCATTTGCGCAACATACCTCCCGGTGTTGTGCCGCCTGCAGTACCGAAGAGTTTAGCAGGGCCGCGCCGCAATGTGCCCATTGAGCACATGAACCTCGCGGAGGATGTCACGGTGATCTCGGACCCTGATGATGATGATTATGTTCCTGCAGCTCCAGTTGAGGGGTCCGTGCCGCCGTTTGCTTCAGCTCCGAGTCTGACGAGGAAGCCGACGCCTCGCCAGAAGCAGACTGTGAAATTGCCCGATAGGAATATTACCCCGGCTTTAGTCAAGGTTTCCCCAGGTTCTACTGCAACTGAATACCCATCCCCTCCTTATACTGTTTTGGACTTTTTCTCCGGTGAAGTGACGAGTTCATCTCGCCTGATTGCCGATGATCCCCCGCCATCTCCTGTCCGTGAGACTCAGCCCGATTTCAATCCTAATATTTTTTAGTACTTCCCTGACTCATCCTTTGATATACCTCTTCAGGATATTCGTACTGCCTTCAAGAAGGACAAGAAGAAAAAGAAGGTTGCTCAGGAGGACGATGTTGCTCCTTGTGTTTGTTCCCCCATACCAACATCCCATCATTCCCCGTCTGTTTCGTCCTCCAGCATTGCCTCTGTTCAGATTGCTTCTCGTGCTCCCACGCCGACTTCTTCAAATGCCTCTGCTCATTACCCGTCCTCCATGGGTACTCCTTCTCGGACCCCTGAGCTTGAGGATATGGTGCCGTTTTTGGAGAAGTTTCTGACTGCCGAGGCTCCAGAGTTGTTTGATACATACCGAACCTGACACATGATCACTGAGCGCAGAGTTCCAGTTGAGCTGTTTGAGCGAAAAAACTTGATTGCCTACTTTCTGTATAAAGGTATGTATTCTAAAGTTTCCACTGTAATGCCTTTTTTTCGTGATATAGTCGTGGAGTTTTATGCCAATCTGTTGCCCTCCACTGTTGATCTAAATTCTGTGAACTTTGGCAAAGTATTTGTGCGTGGTAAAGTGTTTAGTTTCACCCCTGATTTAATTGATGAGTTGTTTGGGACTGAACCGTATCGGGGTGACTCTACTGTGGATGATATGGATGAGGTTATTTCGTTCTTATTTGGCGGTATGGTGCATACATGGTTTGAACAGTTGCCGAGCACTCGGCTTCTCTCTATTCTATTTTGCACAAGGTGGCCATTTGCAACTGGGTTCCCTCCAAGAATACTACGTGTGTTACGCGGCCTCTGGCCCATTTTTTTGTATAGTCTTGGCAGAGGAATCAAGTTCAGTTTTGGACAGCATGTGTTTGATATTGTCACTAAGTTCTCCACCACCAGGTCCGCCGCATCGTTGTGCTTTCCCTCTTTGATCTTCAGCCTGCTTGAGAATCAGGGTTTGGTGCTTCATACTGATGATGTCCTTACTGGGGAGGCTGACTGGTTTGCTTTAAGGGGCTAGCATATTACCGGTTCCAGGGTTATTGATCTTCCTTGGCAGGCACCTTTCCAGGCCAATGTTGCTAGTGGTGTTGGGACCGGCGTTCCCCATATTGGTCCCAACATGGTCCCCATTTCTGCGCAGGTTCTTAAGGCGCATGTGGCTTAGATTGATGTGTAGATGACCCAGATGAAGGCACTTCGTGGTTCACTTATGGAGGCTCTTTTGCCTTCTGGTCAAAAAGGGGGAGAAAATGTTGGCGACGCAAATGAGGATGCTGCTGCTGATAAGGATGCTGATGCTGATGATACTGATACGGTTGCTGCAGAGGCCTTGGCGAGTCTTGCTCGGGAAAATCGAAGGAAGAGGATCCTCTCTCGCAATAAGGCCTTGAAGAAGATGAAGAGAATGCAGGAGAAGAAGAAGTGAAAGGATAGGGGTGAAGGAACTTCGACATCCCCTCATCGTTCGAAGAGGGTTCGAAGTCAATAAGTTCCTTTTATTCTGTTTTGTTTTGATAAGTGGTAAAGTGATCAATGTTGGTTTGTAATGTTGGGTTGATGACTTAATAACATTGGGTGTTTTATTTAGGGGGAGTTAGTTGTTTTTGTTAGAACTTGTTTTTGCGTCTTAGTATTTTGTCCAGAAAGGCAAAAGGGGGAGATTGTTGAGGAATTTATTCTTGGCAATAATCTCTATTTTGTTATTTGCCTTTCTTGGGCACAAAATAAGTTAGAAAACTAGATTTAGGACTTTATTTTTTTCCTAGTTGATGTACAAGACTTTTTTAGTTTCCTAGGTTATGTTTAGGATTTATTTTACTTGTTTACCAAGTTTAGGATTCTAGGATTGTCTATTTAAGACAAGAGAATCCTAAAACTTGTAATCACTTTTTGATGCACGGATTTTTGAGAGAGAAGACGCAACGCAAGACGCACATCAATGAGAAGAAGTGAAGACTACTTGGAGCCATTGTTCGAGATTATCAAGTTCTTTGAAGTTGCGTAACCAACGGAGAAGATCTTGTCATCACGGCGATAAGTATTTAGTATAAATTATTTGATATTTTAGTTTTCATACATTACTTCGTATTTTTGTATTGATCATAAACAAGATAAGTAATATAGTTTTCGGGTTTGTACACCCAAGTTCACAAGTATTTTACTTGTGAACTGAATTTAATTTGCTGTGTTCTTAATATAATTTCCGCTGCATATTCTTCGATTAACTCTGGTTGATTTTGTTAACCAGTGTTGGCTAACATTGATAAACAACATCACAAACTGATACTTATTTTCAAAACCATAGACCTTCACATTTTTCAGATATGATCTGACATGTAAAAAAGTAATGAATTTGAATCCTACAACAAACATTAATATTACTATTCTGAACATCATGATTCATAATTCCTACAAAATTTAATTCAAAGAGTCCCGAAGATATGTCAAGCCCGAGAAATCACATACGTGTGGCTTAATGAATACGTGCCTTGATAAGAATTGAGACTAATTAATTGAGTCAATTTATGGAGTATAGATCTGGTTATGCAATATTCAAGACTTTATGTTTGATACTCCTTCCCATTTTTTATGAGTATCATTTATGAGTTTATGTTAAAACTAAGAATTATATAAATTTGACTAATACATTTTCAATATTTCTAATTAAATAATCCTATCTCTGTACTCATAATTATCTTATCACCGTAAATTTATTTTGTTTATTTAAATAATTAGGGATAAAGTTGAATAAAATTGGAAAAAAAAATCTAAAATGATAATTAATTTGAAAACAAAATCTAAACTCTAGAATCGCACTTAAAAGGAATTGGGGAAGTAATAATTTGGAGAGAATAGTAATTCTCATTTCTCAAATCATTCAAAAATATCCTGTACTTTCCAACGCGACAAGCCATGTGTTCTAAGAATCGTGTGTAACCGATTTGTACATAATTGTATGTGATTTTCGTGTGTTTTTTCATCGTGTGTTGTCTGCTTTTAGAGTTTTTAGGTTTATCTTTTTGTCATTTTTCTTTCTTTTGATGGTTTTTCTTTTGTTCGGTGTTTAATGTGTTTCTACTATATTTTATATGAAATAACCTAATTTTACTTAATTTCTAGTTTCAGCTTCAATACGAAGATGACGAGACGCACGACGTGCTGCCGACGCTCATAGCCAGTGTTGCATCGACGCCGGGAGACATCCGCGTCGGTCGATGCTAGGTCGACGCATAGCTGCAGTAGCGTCGATCCTAGCTCCATCAATCGACGCACTTGTAGACGCAACTTGCAGTCGCGTTGATCCTAGCTCCATCATGCGACACACCTGTAGACGCAACTTGCAGTCGCGTCGATCCGTGCACATGTCAGTCGATGCACTGCTTGGTCGATGCGAGAAGCCTGACTCGCGTCGACGTCGACACTCGGACCGCGTCGATCGACACACCAGTGGTTTGGCAATTATTTATGGGAAAATCTATAAATACCCGGTGGTTTATTCATTTATTCATCAGCCAACTTAGGGGAAGGTTTCACATATATCAGATTCCTCAAGTGATGTTCCATTTTAATTACATTGAAGTTTTCGGTAGATGATCACGTCGTTCTTCCATTTCTAATACGTTCGTTGTTTTAATTCATCATTTCGTTGCTGTAGATCATTCGACTATTATTATTATCGTCTGAATCATAGGTTTCCTGCACTTTAATTTACTTTGATTTGGCTTTTAATATTGTATTTCCATTCGACTTCTTATTAGTTTAATAACTCAAGTACGATTTACTTTTAATTCGATAGTTCAATTATGTTTGTTTTCTCATTTTATAAATTCTAGTTTATATCGCTTTCAATTAAGTTTTAATTTCCATATGCTTGTTTTCAAATTCGTAATTATAAAAACTAAAATCCCGAAAATGGATCCTGTGTTTAGTTTTAGGATTGTTGAACAAACATTTATTGACGCCGATTGCAATTCCTTGTGATTCGACTCGAGTCCAGCTTATCGCCTACAATAGCTCAGTTCTCTTGCGGACGAGCTTTTAACTTTTAAAGTGAAAAAGTTCGATTCAAAATTTGGCGCCGTTACCGGGGAATTGACAAAAGCTGTCCAAAAATGTTTGTTCGTATATGTTTTTTTTAGTTCGTTTAATTTGTGTTCTTTTATCTCGACTACTTTAATTGTTTGTTAGTGAATGCAAGGACGTAGGTCCTTTAGTGGAGAGTTAGTTCCTTTAATCGACAACATTCACCGGGTAAATCGAGCAAGACTTACATCGTTAGCAGAATCATCAATGGATCCGCATGGAGCAAATCCTACAGAACTGAACCCGCCAGAAACTCAAAATGAACAAAATAATGTACCAAATCCACCACCGTTTAATCAAGACCATTTCAATCAACATGTTAAAAATCACGGCATGCAACTGAATCAGCAACAAGTGCCTTACTTCTTTCGTCAACAACCGTTCAATCAACAACAGCAATATCATCCGCCTCGAGGCCCGTACGTACCACTTCACAGGCCGTTCTGTCAACATGAGCCCCATCCGGCTCGTATACGCAAATTCGCTCGACCTGTGATTGGTCCTTATACATCATGCATTTGTCTAGGCCTAGCGGGCCGAGATTATGAACTCAATGCCACTTATTTTAATCTTTTGCCCTCTTTCTACGGGCTTCCTAACGAAGATCCGATAAATTTTATTCGAAAATTCTATTGGGTCATCCAAACGTTTCCATTGCGAGGACTTTGTGAAGAATAGTTGAAAATGAGGTGTTTTCCTTATACTTTGAAGGACCGAGCTGAGAATTGGTTTTTATCTTTGGAACCTGATTCTCTTACAAATCGGGACATGGTGTATGATCGTTTCATGGGGAAGTATTATTCGAACCAAACGACGTCTCAACTCCGAGTGAAGTAGGCGTCGTTTAATCAAACTGAAGGAGAAACATTACATGAAGATTGGGAACGTTTTAAGGGAATTTTGACGCAGTGCCCACATCATCATTATCCGCCCGAGCTCGTCAACCACGATGGGGTTATTCTTACGTTTCAGTATATGGTAGACAATGCAGCAGGGGGAGAGATCGGATCACGAACCGCTCAGGAAGTTTGGGGCATATGCAAGTCAATAAGCTACAATTCCCAACAGAAAAGTTCACGACCAAAGAAAGTAGTTGTTCATGAGATCGAGATGTCACAATCATTCCCTGTTGATACACAGAGACTTGTCGAGTTAACAAGGCAAGTGGCCTCATTGCAAAACCAAAACACACTTTTATCTCAAGGCATGTCTCAACCATTAGAGACGTGCGGCATTTGCGAAGTGTACGGGCATGGAGCTAATACATGCCAAGCAACATTTGAACCAACCGAGGAAAATAATGAACAAGCACTTTCTATTCAAGGCTTTCAAGCAAATCAACAAGGGCAAGGATATCAGAATAATTACCCACGAAATAATAATTCACTTTCGAACACTTACAATCCGAGATGGAGGAATCATCCATGTTTCTCGTGGTCGAACAATCAACAGGTGACGAATCCGACACCGAACCCAAGGCCACAAAACAACTTTGTTCCCAAACAGCCATATCAACAACAATGGGGACAAGGGCAATTTTCATTCTCGACTCGACCATTGCAATAATCACAACCTTGATCCAAACTTTTGTGCACCCCTTTTAAGAAATTTAATTAAAAACACGTAAGTTTGCTCGCAAGAGTACGAGGAACTTGTAGGGTGGTGAGTTTGACTCAAGTCGAATCTCTCGAGGAAACAACTGTTCGGTCTCTAGATGTTTTTCTCAATTTACGAACTAGAATAAAATACATTTTCATTTTGGGGTTTTAAAAGATTTTGAATTGATCATTATAAACTAAAGCAGTAATTAAACTAAGGGTAATTCAACTAATTATTCTAAACTATATTATCAACTACGAGCAATAATTAAATTATTCGAACTTAAGAACTAAAAAGTAAGCAGTGACTCTAAGAACATGAATTTAATTAACTATCACGACATAATTATATCATAAGAATCTAAAAACAAATAACTAAGCATAAATCGAATCGCATAAATAAATTAAATTAATTCAATATCCAAGTATGAAACGATTAAACTAACTAAACTAGTTCTAGAATTAACTAAGAATTTAACTAAGCAATTAACTAGGAAAATACACTACTACAAAACAGGGTTTTCACGTCAGTTTTTTTTCACTTTTAACGTCAGTTTTGGAACCGACGTCTAAACGGCCGACGTGAAAAGTCACGTCGGTTTTGAAAAACCGACGTGGATTCCGTGACTTTCCACGTCAGTTTTTGATTTAACCGACGTGGATTCCTTGACCTTTATTCATAAAACCGACATGGATTATGTGACTTTTAACATCGGGTGAAAACCGATGTTAAACATTGACATCGGTTTCTGGTTATATGTTTTTTTTTTGAAAGGTACCCCTGTGGCAATTTGATCAGAATTTTGTGCACAAATCCCATATTTCACTCCCAATAATTTCATTTAAAATATCATGATACAGGCATGTTCAAAACGCTCGTATAATCTATGCACATACTTAGAGACATAAATTTGATGTTAACCATTCACATAAATTGCCATTAGATTCCAGATGGCAATCAACAAAGATACATGCTAAGTTTTTCATTCGTCACAATACTATATTAAACAGGATCTCAAATGTGCAACACAATAAAAATTCAACATTCATCATATAATAAAAGTGCAGATTCTAAGGTTCTCTGTCAAAAATATACATGTTCACAGTTCAAAATACCTCCTCTAATGAATTATAGTTGTCCGCAATCTTTGAATATCTCCAGTCCAACTGCTTTTGTGGCGGTGCATGCGATTGAGATGTATGAGGAGTATTATACATATACTGATGACCCTGTGGTGCAGCATAAGGATGCGTTGTCTCCTGGGGCTAGAGCTCTATTGTTTCCGATTAAGGCAATCTATGATTTATCTACCAGACTCTCCAAAACAAACAACACTACTTTGTTTTCTCTGCAACACGAAGCGTATCAGCAAAATCACGACGAAAGATAGGAATATGAGAACAGGTCTATTGCTGGCATCCACAATGTCAATTCAAACTTGGAAAAATCTGATGCTGCTAGGCAATATTCACTTGAAAGTAGTAAAATTGGGGATAATTTTGATACAGTAGTGGGAAAAACTGTAATTTTTCAATGGGGAGAGATAAAGGAGAAAGGCACGTCTCGAAGAGAAGTTTTTTTTTCTTTTTTCTTTTTTTTCTTTTCTTTTATATCAAATCCGACTTAATGAACCAAATAACAGTCACGTGATAGGTGATTCGTGGGACATAGGACTTAATTAAACGTAATTCAAATTAAAATTTTGAACATATAGCTTGATCTCCACGCTCTTTAAATATAATGAATATTGTAATCTAAGATTATGAAAGCATACGTATGAGAAATAAAATAATAATAATAATAATAATAATAATAATAATAATAATAATAATAATAATAATAATAATAATAATAATAATAATAATAATACACACCTCTTGGGATCATAAAGCCACCGAATAATAATGCAAATAATAATGCCAGACTACCAGCTGTCGTAGATGCAACCACAGACCGAAACACAGATGCCAAGAAATGATACATAGATATTGAGGCCAAGTGCACATTAAACATCAGTATCATTTGGCGAAAAAACCTTTAAAAAAAAAAGACTCTTGGTTATTTCAAAAAAAGGACATTTTATCATTGAATGTGTCATTTGCTACTAACCTCCCAGCTTCTGGACTATATCCAATGCCGTAATAAATAATACAAGTCCACACAACAGCTTCCAACAACGACATAGGTAAGCTCCCAAGTAATTATTCGCGTGTCCAAGATCAACGCCCATCTGTGTTCTCAAGAATACGGTCATAGTTATAATTGCAACCAAGGTAAGCTGTGAAAGAGCGAACAACGTTAAGTTGATATTGTCAATAATAATATGTAAAAGGACAGAAATGATTAGGCGAACCTGAACGGATTTGAATACATATACGAAAGAGTTTCGTTTCATGAGAATAAATTCTCACGACATGCATGCTTTGAAAAGAGTCCATTTGGACAGAGAATAAACGTTGAAACTAATTGAGTTCTTGTAGCTCTTGGACTTATCGAACGGCACAGAAAGTTCATCACTGAGCTTCTTCCCATGCAGAGACTCCTTATATTGCTTTGAAAACATATCGATAGATACGTAACTGTAAGGCTGCTGAGTTTCGTGCCAGTATTGTTCTTGATCTTTCCTCGAAATAACCTGAAAACAGTAAAATATTTAACTCATTTTGTTTTTCCCTTGAAAGACAATAAATAAAAGGGTTAATTAATTTAAACTACAAAAAGTACCCTTAAGTTTGACCTAATTACAAAAAATAACCAACTAATTTTATTGTCTTACATTTACCTCTTCATAAGCAAAGAGCAATTAGCCCTTTGAATTTTAACACGGAATCGAACTTCAGGGCATTTTTGGTAGTTTCAAAAGTTAGCTTTTTTTTTTAATTACACCAAAACCTCAAGGGTATTTTTAGCAATTATCTCTAAATAAAAATGTCAACCCTTCCTCTTGGAGAAAATCAGCTACTCCTTTCCTTTCGGGGCACTTGAATCCACAGCTTCTGAAGAACTCCAAAATATCGCTTCGAGGTCCGTGATAGACGATTTTGCCCTCCCCATCAAAATTATGTCATCAAAGAGATCAAATGTCTCCGGTGCGGGCTGGAGAAGAGAAACGAGTATCGTAGCATCCGGTGATTGTGTGCGAGTTGTTGAAGGCAACAAATAATCTGATATGTGGTCGAGCTGTCTAGCCCGTTTGAGATTTCGTCCATAAACAAAGCTTTTGTTGGTCCAACAATCATCTCGGCTGCATAACAATGTTAATGTTCAGATTTCTATACTCCTTAAATGTGTATACAAGCTCAAAAATAAATGACATCAAATTAGTTACCAGTTGTCAGTCTCTTCTTCTGCCCACCAGAAACGCCTCGTCTCATGGCAATCTCTGAAGAGCGTCTCAACACAGATATCAAGACCAAGATATGGATATAAAGAGTTTATATCCATTGTACGAGATATCTCCACTTACCTGTCGTACAAAATACATTTCATTAGCATCATAAATAGTTTCGATAACAAAATTAGATAAAAGGAAAAAAAAGAAAGCTATATCTTAAATTATTTGAACAAACAAACAAAACAAAATGATACCTTGAGCGATTTGTCCAAATTTCCTGATAGAGCTTTTAACAATGTAGTCTTCCCACATCCTGGAGGACCAAGTAATAGAGTCATCCTGAAATTATATATATTAAAAAAATAAAATACAACAACAAAAACTTGTAAGTATATACGTAGAGAAATTATATATATTACCTTCCAGGCTTAATGATACCACTGACATCATTGATGATGTGTACACGGGCCTCTTTCGATGGCAAACCAGGTAACCTTGTAATATCCTGTTAAACAAAATACAAAAGAATTTTTATCCAAAATTAAATCAAGTTCTATCCAAAACTGAATTACACACATATACACTGATTGGAAGCTTGTGATAATAACACTTATGCTCATACGAATCAGCGAAAAGATCTCATGGCTACTAGAATGAGGGAAAGTTCACCAGGTGAAGCATGTAGATTCCTTTTGTCCATCTTCAGTGTTATTTATATATATCGAGTAGTAAAGAAGATAACGCCTTGTTCTTGGAGAACAAAATGAGCCTTGTTTACATGTTAAAAGAGAGAGAAGGATAGGTTCTTGCAATGAGCCTTTAACAATTATGATCTGGCATTCATGCGGTAAGGAATTAAACTTGTTAATCCGTCTAATTAAATAGCACGTAATATCACTTATGAAAGCTTATAATCCAACATGAAATAATCAGATTTCTCAAAAAAAAAAAAAAAAAAGATGCAATACTTGTAAGGTTTCAACTCAATCTATCCTACAAGCAATAGACCACAAAGGTTCAATCATACCTTTATTGTTAAAAACCAAATGAAATAACCACAAAAGTTCATAAGTAATTCTCAGATTGTATAATAATCATGAACCTCAAGGGGTTATTTGTAATTTTAGAATATAATTATGAACCAACCTGCTCACATTAAGCTATGGTCAAAATGATCGACCAATACAGATTATTATAAAGGGAAAGTGTATGATTACCATGAGAAGGGCTTGACAGATGGCTATGATTATCACTCCTTGACTTCCAGCCACATGGAGACCCGGACGGCTATGTTGGAGAATCATATAAACATATAAAATTCATACTTGTTCACCCCCACGGCCCCGTTTGCCTAAAGCTATTGTCGTGACGCCTATGGGAAAAAGTTGAACAGATACAAAATTAATGAAAAATATAGGTATATAAAGAAAATGTTTATTTTTAGCAAAATCAAGAATTCAGTAAACAGGGCAAAATAAAAATAAAAAACTTCCCCTGAAGTTTAATATAATTACAAATAAAAAACACAGATTTTTGAAAATTACAAAAACCACCTTGAATTCTGTTTCCGTCTTGCATTTTGTTCCTTCATAAAAGAAAAAAAGATTTTCGAAAATAAAATAAAATGACATTTGTTGAAATATTACAGTTATGCCCTAAATTTAAGATAAAACAAAACCTCAAGGGATTTTTTGTAATTTTTTTAACTAATCCAGATAAGGCTTCTCCCCTTATCTTTTTGTAATTATCGCATACGAATTACACCTGTGGTATAGTATGATTATGGAAAAATCCAGTTATATTCTAAAATTACAAATAACCCCTTGAGGTTTATGATTATTATACGAACTACCCCCTCAACAAGTACAGTTTGTAAAACTAAAACAAACGTCAAAAGGGTATTTGTAATGCATAATAAAATAATCTAATCCAAGCTATAAATCTATAATAAAGAAATCACTTAATATAACTTAAAAAAATTGTGCAGATGAAAATTCAAGWCATACCCAAAAATGCGARGGCATACCAKAAAGCCAAGTGATAATCCATGACCAAAGCAATAGCYGCTAAAAYAATCTAAAYGATGAATTCAAGTTAGACTACACTTTCTGTCAAAAAATAAAAATGGAGCAAAAAAGTACATGAGACGAAACAAAAACAGGCTTGTAACAAACAGAGTTGAAACATATGCGCCATATTTAAGCTTTGATTAACAAGATCATTGCTTCACAAAAATCGAGTTCTTAAAATGCTTCTTACATGCATAATTTCGGATTCATAAAGAAAGAGTCAAATTCTGTTTCAAATCACAAACTAAAATTGTTCTCTACAATGTATGTATCGTTAAAATCCTAGATTTGGGAAGCAGCAAGTAGGGTGCCTTTGCGGATAATAAAATATCCGCTATGAAAGCCTCCCATGATTCCGTTTTTACCACATGCAAGTTAATATGAACACTGTAGATTACTCATTTTCCCTGGAAAAAACAGTCCATACCTGTTTAATTTGTAAACATTAGCACTCAATTCCCAATATCTAAATTGGCAATAGCACAAGTTTTAAGTAGGCGCATATCAAAATCAATATAATTCCTCAATTCTTCTATGGCTTACAGAATTGGAAAAATTGATACTACAGTACAAAAATGAAAAGGAGAAAATACAAAATCGAACCTTGATAGCAACTAAAACACAAAAAACAAGCAGCGCTTGAATCTCCTACGGTAAAACAACCAATTTGAAAACAAAAATAAGAATAGGTAAATAAATTCAAATTAAAATCACAATCAACTAATAAATAGAGTTCTCAAAGAAAGGCAAAAACTGAATCTATGTTGGGAATTAATCGATGAAGAAGATGAGCTGAGCGGAGAGGAGAGAGAACTTGAGCGGCGGAGCACCGCAGAAGAATGTAGGAGAAAAAAAGCTAGAAAGTGTAGCAAATAGTAAGGTTCTGAAACCAATACGGCTCATCCAATTCCTGTTGTTTGATGACATTTCTGAATCGGTAGATCTCTGGAAAATTGGAACATTCAGGTTAGCTTCAATTTTTTGTTAAACTTTCTGAAGTACCCATACTGGGCCTTTTGATGGGCCAAATTGTACAGTTTCGTCTGCTAATCTGTTGAGAAAATGTCATAAATTATTAAACTTAAAAAATAAATTGTACAACTGAAGTCCCAATTTCTTAGAAACATTCACACTGAAGCCAATCTCTTCTTAAAATGTAGCTCAATTAGAAAATTGACGAACAGTTTAAAATTTTAGAAAAATGGTCGAGCAAAACTTTCATGGACTTAATAAAAAGGTTAGTTTAAAAAAAAAGGGATTTCAGAAGTACCTTTCAGAGAACTAAATGAGGAAGCAGAGGGAACCTCACGAAATTTAAAAATTCTTCGAGTGGCTTGAGTCGGTCACCAAAAAACGGCTTCGGGTGTTGAATTCATCATCTTCTCGTCTAATCTTTCCCATCCAAACAAGTCATCCGCTTCGCAACACCAAAGTAAAATTGCATTGAGAACTCGTTCTTCCAAAGTTACTGTCAAATCTTGATTCTATAAAAACAATTCTTCATGATATCAATTAAGACCTTATGTCAAAATTATAATTACACATTAAAAAAAATCCAGCAAAATATTTTGTTGAAATCACACAAATTCATACAAAAAATTGGAAATAAAATGGAATAGTTAATCGCATGGCATATCCTGTCATTAATCCAAATTATTCTCTCCCTACGGTGATTAATCAAACCACAGGGATAAAAAACGAAGCGGGAAAAGTAGAGAAAATTTAATAATCTATAAATAACGAAAGTTAAACAAACATACCTGATGGAGATGTCGAAGATTTAGGGTAGGGAGGTGCGCACCTCACCAGTCACAAAACGGTGGATAAGAAGCGGGATGCTCCGATTTCGCCAATTTTAGGTGTTGGTTACATTTGCCCTAATTAGGGTTTTTATAAGGAGTTCGATTAGGTCGAGAGCTGAGGGGTTGATGTTAGATGTTATGGTGGCGGACGACGGAGGGGTTTACAGGGCTAAGAACTGACGGCGGAGCTGAGAACGGGATGGACGGAGGCTGGAAGCAAGCTGTGCAAGCGGACTTACGGGGAGAGAGAAAAATGAGAAGTATGTGGGGGACAGTTTGTCTCTAGAACATAATAGCCCGATCTTATTATTTATTTTATTTATTGTATTTAATATTTTTTTAATACGATTTACCACGTCAATTTTAAAAAAACCGACGAGCAAACTTATATATCACTTCAGTTTTAAAATACCCGACGAAAACGTATTGCATATCACGTCGGTTTATTCAGAAACCGATGTGAAATACATTCCACGTCGGTCTTTCAAAAACCGACGTGAATAAGCCGACGTGAATAAGCCAATTTTGTAGTAGTGATAATTATGTAATTAACTAAGAGTTTAGAATAATTTTTGGAACTAATAAAAGCGATGAAAATCTCCAACTATTCCGGAGTTGAACGTTGATCTTGGGTGAAGATTGAGTCCCGAACGTGAAACTGAAGTTTCGGACTCATCGTTCTTCGATCCTCGATCTTAGTCTTCGAATCTTGTTATAAGATTTCCAATTACGTTTATTCTAAGCTCAAAAACCCTAAGATGTCGTGTCTCTCCAAAAAATCTGAAATATGAAGGGTATATATAGATATAGCATGTCTTGGCGCACAAGAAACCCTAAAAATGCATTCCTGGCCATCACGTCGATGTCGCGTCGATCGACGCGGGCTATCTCTCGGCGTCGATGCTGCCTGGTTACTCGCGTCGACTGTGCGGTGGCGTCGACTGACGCGGACATGCATCGATGCAACAAAGAGTTGCGTCGACTGAGCGTCGATCATCGCTGGCAGGGACTCGCGTCGACGTAGCGTTGACGCTTGTGTCGATCGATGCTACTGAGGCTCTATCTCATTTTCTCGATTTTTCTGCTACTCGTTCACCGGAAAGCTCATTCTCCACTTTTGAACATCGAACTCATTTATTTACGCGCTGAACTCTTCCGGTTACTTAGCTGTAAGGTGAAAAACAACGAAATATCACCTAATTGCATCAATTATGATCAAAATATGGTAAAATAAGCTGGAACTATAAAAATACGAAATTAAGCTTAAATCATCCAACTTATACCAAAAACAAATAGAAAAACGTACTAAAAAACTAATAAAAATAAGAACAAACCTACTCTAATCAACTACCCCACACTTAATTTGTTTGTTCGTCCTCGAACAAACGATAAATTCAAACTATAACTAGAATGAAAATAAGTTCAAGCAAAGAGTCGTGCTATGCTACATACATAATTTTGAAAATATAGGTACAAGTCACGCAACGTCAAACACTCCACCTATATTACATTATCGCGTCAAAATTAAATTCATGCATCCTCTCAAAAGGGAAATATATATGGGTGTTCGCTCAAAAGCACTCAAGCATTGCTGCATGGGACATGTATACACTCAAATCTACAATTATATGCACAGTGAATAAGCACGAAAAATTAATCTCTTCTCAATCGCAAATTAAGTGTGTTATCAAAACTAAGAATCGGTAAGGTCTTTACGGGTTGTAATGTAAGGCTTTCAGGACGGTATGGAATATATAAGCCGTGTGGAAAAATCGCTCACTCAACCTAATCTAATCAAGAAGCAAATTGCTTCACCTCGTTCAAAAATAAAAAATCTCACTTAACACTCTAAATGTAGCCTTAAAATTAGGCTATTCCTCAACTCAAAACTCGTAAACCGACTGTAAGCTCAAACCACTTAAAAACAATTGAAGCTTATAATGTGCTTCTCATAATTACACAACTCTTGCCTTTAAACAATATGCTTCATAATAAAATAAAATATAAGCCTTAATAAGAGCGTAGGCAATTACTAACACAAGACTCACCATCCTTTTTTTTTATCCCCCTTTTATTCTTTTTATGGGGTCTCTCTCTTTTTTTTTTTAGTTTTTTTTCGATGGTGGTCTTCACTTACAAATAATAAATTCCTAATAAAAATTTCCAAGACTCAAATAAACAATAAAATACGAACTCCTACCCCACGCTTTCAATGGGTTGTAGGGGTTGACTCAATAAAATCACTCAAGGCTATAAGTATGGATTATTTGGTTATGATTGGCTCATTCGGAATTTATAGTGGCTAAATTTATGAATATAGCCGGAATAGGGTTTTTTCTGTGCCTTAACGCCATTCTCAAAATCGACTACACACAGCGGTTTCAAAGAGATATCAAGACTGAAACATATTCAAGCACATGCAAAGATGATAAATACTCAGGCTACACACTGGCTTTTTATTATTTTATTTTTTTGCATGAGAATCTTTTGAATTGACGCTGCTTTTAAGGTTTTGCGAAATCGTTTGCGTCCAAGTACCATTTTACAATATATAAGTTTTAATATTTTGAAAAATTAATGCAATTATGCACGCTCAAAGACAAGAACAAATAATCATACATAATCAACTTCGACAGGCAAGCCATACAAACACAATATCGCGCAGAAATAACAATTAATCACGTTTAATCATATAATTATTATGGGCCAAGTATTAAAAATTACACAATTAAGCAATACAAATCACACTCGACCACCCTCCTCTCTAAAAATCCCGACAATCTCATGATTGCCACAAATACATCAAAAAAAAAAAGAGGAAGGAAAAGAAAACATCCCTGAAATATAAAGGTCGAGCCGCTACTCGTTGATTTGTGCAATCGGTCGCTTCGTCAATGTGCGCGATAGGAAAATACCCTAAAAAATACAAAAAAAACAAAAGAAAATAACAATATTTTTGGATTTTTTGTTTTTTTTTAAAGCATAAAATAAAGATACAAAATTTAGAACTCGCGGGAACCATCGTCGCGGGGGCATCATCTACATCCATGCTAGGCGTGGGATAAGCCGCCTCAAACCGTTCCTCGAGGCTCGAAATGCGAGCGCGCATCTTCCTCTAGCTTCGACGGTTTTGCTCGTGGTTCGTGTCGATCTTGTCGTTGATGATTTGGAGCTTGTCGAACATCTTCAATTGAAATGCCCGGTTTTCCTCAAAAAATCGGCCCCAATCGGAGCTCGGGCCCGAAGTGGTATGTGGGGCCGGCTCCATATCGTCATCCTCGTCGTTTCGAAAGGAGGAGCCTCCTTGAGTCGAAGACCTCACTCGAGGTGCGGGGTCACGTGTCAAAGGTAGGAAAGTTGTCCCGAGTGGGCGAAGTCCGTTTTCAGCCGGCTCGAACCCGAAATGATGGGCGAGGCAGGTAATGTATGGTGCGAAGGAAAGGAGTGGCGTCTTGCTACCCGGTGCACCCTTAGTAACATTATAGAGTCCTTGCAAGATCAACGGGTATAGCCGGACTTGACGACCGTCAACAAGACATTGTTGAACGTAGAGCTCGGACTTGGTCGCGTAGGTGGCCTCGTTTTTGCACAAAATGATGTGCCCGAGGATCTTGTAGGCAATGTAGAGGGCTTCGTCTTGAATTTTTGTGCAAGGGAATCGCTTGCAATCGCCCGTGTTTCCCTCGGTTATCATCCCCCAAAAAGAGGCTAAATCGAAGCCTTGAACGCCTACCGGGTGGTCCCCTTCAGTCGGGAAACCAAAAATGTTGCCGAACATCTCCCCGTTCACGTGAACATCATTCCCACCTAGCCTTCATGTGAACGTCTCATCGTTTCGGATTACCAAAGTAGAGAATAATTCGAGCATAAGCTCGCTAAATCCGGGGAGGAGCATTTAGGCGAAGTACCCACAACCGAGGCCATCGACATAGCGGGAAAGGTCGGTGTGGTGTTCCGAGCCATTCGAGGCCTCTTCCTCAATTCCGTTGACGTTTGAAATCCTATGAGTCGCAAACTCCCATTTTTGAATATTCTTAAAAGTGTCCCCTTCCTTTTTGTCATAGATAGGTAACGGTGCTCCGTATTTCCCGAAATATCCTTGCGTTTACCCACTTGACACATAGTAAATCAATATGAACGCGAACGGGAATGAAAATTGTTGAAAATAAAACTTTTGCTTCTTTGAGAAATTTTGTCAAACACTTGGCGTGCGTGTTAAACCAACTAACAATTTGAGTAATCCTTGCACCAAAGACTTCCCAACACAACCAGCAACAATTTATTATAGTTCCACAAGAGTTTTAAGCGAAGTACCTCGTCGTTATACGACCCCTTTTTGCCGAAATTTTGAAACTTGCCCAAAAACTTGCTCCAATGCCCTCCTAGCCCGTATGTTGGTTTTGTATAGAATTCTGGGAATTTTGGTTAATGCGATTAATATTTGTAAGGAAAGAAAGTTGGAAAATAAGTAATTTTTGAGAGACAAGGAGTCTTGGAGAAAAGATAGAATTTGTAAGTTGAAATATGAAGAAGAAGGGGAAGAGGGAGAATTTAAGCTGTTTTCTGGGCTGGTTCCCACGGGTCAAGAGGCTTGGGTCGGGTTGACGGGTTAAACTCCAGTTTTTAAACGTTTTTGGGTCGGTTCCAGGGTCGCGTCGACGCTGTGGCGATCGACGCGAGCCCAATCGACGCTACAGAGAGCGATTTCTCGGCAAGTGCGCCGACGCCGCGTCAATCGACGTGAGCAGCCTCGGCGTCGATGCGGGCGGAATTCTGGGTCGATTTTTTTTCCACTTGTTTGATCAATTCTTCTCGTTCGAGTTCTTCCATCTATTCTAAACAATTAAAAACCAACATAAAACATTAAATAAAATGAAAATAAAATACAAAAGGATACAAAACGCTCGGGTTGCCTCCCGAGAAGCGTAAAATTTTAACGTCGCTTGCTCGACGCTATTCCGTTCATTTAATTCCAACTGTACGGTGGATCTCCAGACTCCACCGACTTGCAATCTCTATTCTTCTTTCCTCTGTCGTGATACGGTTTTAGTCTATGTTTGTGAACTTGAAAAGATGATTTTCCGACTTCATCATACAACGTGACTACTCCATACTCGTCCATCTCTTTTATCAGGAATGGTCCACTCCATGCAGCCTTGAAATCAGCTGGGTCGAACTTACGTGCGTGATTATACAGCACTAACTGCCCTACCTCATACTGCGAGTTTTTAATTTCCCTTGAGCGGACCTCCTTCAATTTCTTCAGTATCCAAGTGTTGTTGAACGCCTCGCCCTTGTTCTTTGTACATGAAAACTCATACTACGAGTTTTTAATTTCCCTTGAGCAAACCTCCTTCGATTTCTTCGGTATCCAAGTGCTGTTAAACGCCTCGCCCTTGTTCTTTGTACGTGAAAATTTTTTGATGGGGTCGAGGGAATCATACATTGAATGAATTATTCGTGGCCTTGACTCCACTTTTCGCACGAATTTAGGTATCTTGCTCTCTATGTCTAGCTCATCTTGAAACTCTTCGATAATATCGTTTATGTCAATACCTAGCAACTCGATCAGATCTTCACCACTCAAATGCTTCTCGTCGTCAAACTCATTAAGCTCCTCACCGAAGTCATCTTCTTGAGTATCCTCCTCCTTCCTCCAAGATCCAGCGTCGTCCCCATCTCCTAATTCGTCTACAACCACGACTCTCATGAGCTCGTGAATGCATGATGTAACGGGATCAACGAACGAACAGTCATCTAGCATGGCAGGGGTTGGAGTATTTTGATAATCCTTAAGAGAAAACGTCACTTTCTCGCCCAAAACGGCCATGGTCATCCTTCCTTTGTGAACATCAATTAGCATGTGGGAGGTCGACATAAAAGGGCGCCCCAATAAAATGGTATGCTCAGTGCTCTCAGCCAGTATTTCGCCAACATCCATAACCACAAAATTAACCGGAATTACGAGTTCTCCAACTTGTACTATAACATCTTCAACTATCCCCAAGGGTAGTCGGATTGAGAGATCGGCCAATTGTAGTCGCATGGTTGTCGGCTTTAGTGGTCCAAGATCAAACTCTTGATAAAGCAAATACGGCAGTAGGTCCACTCCTGCTCCAAGATCTAACATTCCTATTGCCTTTTGTCCATAGGAATGTTTCTAATTGCAGTAGATCTAACATTCCTATTGCAGTAGATCTAACATTCCTATTTTGATAATCCTTAAGAGAAAACGTCACTTTCTCACCCAAAACGGTCATGGTCATCCTTCCTTTGTGAACATCAATTAGCGTGTGGGAGGTAGACATAAAAGGGCGCCCCAATAAAATGGTATGCTCAGTGCTCTCAGAATCGTTCCTTTGTGTCGGGGACTTGATCGCAAACAAATCAGTCGCCGCTGAAGAATCATTCTCGGAAATAAAAATGGGTCTTGGTCTCGGTGGATTTGAACGGTGGATATTGTCAATGAATGGTGCAAGGTCGCGTTGAAGTGACCGCCTTCCTTGCATAAACTCAACAACACATCAACGTACCAAATGGCAAAGACCAAGTGTGAAAATAAAAATAAAAAGAAACTAATAACTTAAAACGAAAAACATCCTATATTCCTACACGTTGCTTCCCCGGCAACGGCGCCAAAATTTTGATCCAAACTTTTGTGCACCCCTTTTAAGAAATTTAATTAAAAACACGTAAGTTTGCTCATAAGAGTACGAGGAACTTGTAGGGTGGTGAGTTTGACTCAAGTCGAATCTCTCGAGGAAACAACTGTTCGGTCTCTAGATGTTTTTCTCAATTTACGAACTAGAATAAAATACATGTACATTTGAGGTTTTAAAAGATTTTGAATCGATCATTATAAACTAAAGCAGTAATTAAACTAAGGGTAATTAAACTAATTATTCTAAACTATATTATCAACTATGAGCAATAATTAAATTATTCGAACTTAAGAACTAAAAAGTAAGCAGTGACTCTAAGAACATGAATTTAATTAACTATCACGACATAGTTATATCATAAGAATCTAAAAATGAATAACTAAGCATAAATCGAATCGCATAAATAAACTAAATTAATTCAATATCCAAGTATGAAACGATTA
Organism: Phtheirospermum japonicum; assembly: GCA_014905375.1. Taxonomy (NCBI): domain Eukaryota; kingdom Viridiplantae; phylum Streptophyta; class Magnoliopsida; order Lamiales; family Orobanchaceae; genus Phtheirospermum; species Phtheirospermum japonicum. Next base: position 3,295,686 of record BMAC01000007.1, on the reverse strand, counting down.
AACTAACTAAACTAGTTCTAGAATTAACTTAGAATTTAACTAAGCAATTAACTAGGAAAATAACTACGTAATTAACTAAGAGTTTAGAATACTTATTGGAACTAATAAAAGCGATGAAAATCTCCAGCTATTCCAGAGTTGAACGTTGATCTTGGGTGAAGATTGAATCTTGAACGTGAAATTGAAGTTTCGGACTCGTTGTTCTTCGATCCTCGATCTTGGTCTTCAAATCTTGTTATAAGATGTGCAATTACGTTTATTCTAATCTCAAAAACCCTAAGATGTCGTGTCTCTACCAAAAATCCGAAATATGAAGGGTATATATAGATATAGCATGTCTTGGTGCACAAGAAACCCTAAAAACATATTTTTGGCCGTCGCGTCGATCGACGCAGGATGGCTCTCAACGTCGACGCTGCCTGGTTACTCGCGTCGACTGGGCGGTGGCATCGGTTGACACGGACATGCATCGACGCAACAGAGAGTTGGTCGACTGAGCGTCGATCGACGCACCCTTGGATCGACGCTTCAGAGAGTTGCATCGGCCTTGCGTCGACTAAGCGTCGATCGTCGCGGGCAAGGACTCACGTCGACGCTTGTGTCGATCGATGCTACGGAGGCTCTATCTCATTTTCTCGATTTTTCTGCTACTCGTTCACCGGAAAGCTCGTTATCCACTTTTGAACATCGAACTCATCTATTTACGCGCTGAACTCTTCCGGTTACTTAGCTGTAAGGTGAGAAACAACGAAATATCACCTAACTGCATCAATTATGATCAAAATACGGTAAAATAAGCTGGAACTATAAAAATACGAAATTAAACTTAAATCATCCAACTTATACCAAAAATAAATAGAAAAACGTACTAAAAAGCTAATTAAAATAAGGACAAACCTACTCTAATCAAACCGCCAGGGCAAGGACAAGGTCAAATACCATATCCTCCCCCTCCACCGACTCAAGCACCCATTTCACCAACGCTCGAGGAGACATTGCGTACATTCATGCAATGCACTGAGTCAACATTGCAACGCACTGACAAACGGATGGAAAATCTTGAAACGGCCCATGGCCAACTTGCCAATCAAGTAGGAAAGAACGAGCATGGGAAGTTGCCGAGTAAATTCTCGTAAGCACAAGCCATCACGGTGTTTAGGAGTGGGCGAGTTGTTAGTAATAACGTTGCATCTCCCGATGAGAACTCTAACCAATCACAAGTTCAAACCGAGCAAGAAACCGAATGAGAACGAAGGCGAGGAGGCAACCATTACCCAGTCTCTGGATAATGTTAAAAAGGAAGTCGAGCCCAAGAAGACTCTTCACAAAGCATCTAATCCATATCTGCCTCCCATTCCATATCCAGGTCGTCTTTGAGAGGAAAAGCAAGATAAGCAATTTCTTGACCTTTATAATATGCTTTCTAAGGTTAATGTTAATTTTCCTTTGCTTGATGCTATAAGAAACGTTCCCGCATATTTTAATTTCTTCAAAGACTTAGCATAAAAAAAAGAAGATTTTTTGAAAATGAAAAAATTTGCATTTCAAATGCGGCGAGCGTGATCTTATAAAATCCCCTTCCCCCAAAGGAAAGTGACCCCGGGAGTTTTTGTATTAAAATTACTTTGGGAAATGGAAAAGAAACTCGGGGTATGCTTGATCTTGGGGCGGGAATAAATTTAATGCCTTCATCTATTTTTGAGCAGTTGGATTTAGGTGCACTTAAGCCAACAAAGATGCGACTTCAATTGGCAGATCGGTCAGTAAGGTACCCTAGAGGAATTGTCGAGGACGTTCTCATGCAAGTTGGGAACCTTATCGTCCCCATTGACTTCGTGATTTTAGACGTAGGCGAAGTTCAAGATGATAACCTAGAGCATACGATTTTGCTGGGTCGACCCTTCATGGCCACGACCAACACGCTGATTGATGTGAAGAATGGGAGCATGACTTTGTACATGTTATACGAATCGGTCACATTCTCTATCCATGATTTCCAGTTAACTCCATCTTTGTCTATGAACGCCGAGTGTTCGTTTTTGGACTCCATTGATCCAATTGTGCAAAACAAATTTGAAGAGGAATTTGATCTCCATGTATTTCTTGATCATGACGACTCTTGGCTTGCTGAGGACGATGATTGACTTGAGCACAATTCTGAGGGGGTGATTAATCTTTGTGAGCTTGAAAATGAGAAACCGGACATCGAATCAAAGTCTAAACTTAAGCCTCTTCCAAGTCATCTCAAGTATGTTTTCTTGAGGAAGGCAAGAAGAAGCCGATGATCATTTTTGCCGAATTAAACAAAGCAGAAGAAGAAGAAGAAGAAGAAGAAGAAGAAGAAGAAGAAGAAGAAGAAGAAGAAGAAGAAGAAGAAGAAGAAGAAGAAGAAGAAGAAGAAGAAGAAGAAGAAGAAGAAGAAGAAGAAGAAGAAGAAGAAAATGACGTTCACGTGTTCATTCGGGACATTTGCCTTTCGACGGATGCCATTCGGCTTGTGCAATGCGCCAACAACTTTTTAACGTTGTATGCTTTCCAGTTTCACGGATATGATCGACGATTCTCTTGAGGTATTCATGGATGATTTTTCAATATTTGGCTCTTCTTTTACTTCTTGTCTTGCTAAGTTATATAAGGTACTTCAAAGATGTATAGAGAGTAATTTAACGTTGAGTTGGGAGAAGAGTCATTTCATGGTTAAAAGTGGTATTGCTCTTGGTCATGTCGTGTCTAGTAAAGGTTTAGAGGTAGACAAGGCTAAGGTTGATGCCATTGAAAGTTTGCCAACTCCCACAAACGTTAAAGGTGTTCGAAGTTTCTTAGGACACGCACGTTTCTATCGTCGATTTATAAAGGATTTTTTAAAAACTAGTCGCCCACGGTGTCATTTGCTAAGTCTTGATGTACCGTTTATTTTTTATGAGTCATGTTTGAATGCATTTAAACTTCTTAAGGAAAAGCTGACCACGGCTCCGGTGGTCGTTGCTCCAAATCGGTCCCTCCCCTTTGAAATTATGTGTGATGCGTCGAATGACGCCGTGGGGGCCATTTTAGAACAATGACTGGATGGTCTCCTCCGTGTGATTTATTATTCGAGTCTTATGTTGAATGAGGCTCAGAGGAACTATACCACCACCGAAAAAGAACTTTTAGCAGTGGTGTTTTCTTTGGAAAAATTCTGATCGTACATCATTGGGTCAAAAGTAATTGTCCATAATGATCATGCGGCTCTTCGTTATGTTTTTAACAATACCCAAAGTTAGCCGCGTTTGATCCGTTGGATACTCTTACTTCAAGAATTTGACGTTGAGATCAAACATAGGAAAGGGTGTGAGAATGTTGTAGTGGACCATTTATCTCGTTTAGAAATGAACATGGTTTTATAAATGATGTCTTTCCTTATGAATTAACTTATGCTATTTCTTTGCATGATACTCCTTGGTTTGCTGACATTGTCAATTATCTAGTTTGTGGCCATGTGAGGGCCGATTTATCCTTCCAATAATGGAAGAGATTTCTTTCTAAGTGCAGGGATCATTTTTGGGATGACCCGTTTCTTTTCCGGTTCGGGAAGGATGGAGTTATTCGACGATGCATTCCCGAGGAGGAGCAAAGGAGCATTTTATCATTTTTTCACGATCAACAATGTGGCAGCCATTTTGGAGGGCAGAAGATTGCTTACAAGGTCCTCCAATCGGGATTTTATTGGCCAGGTTTGTTTAAGGATGCTCATGAATTTTGCAAGTCCTTAGATCGCTGCCAACGTTTGGAAAATATCGGCAAACGTGATGAAATGCCGCAAACGAGCAATCTTGTTGTGGAAATCTTTGATGTATGGGGCATAGAATTCATGGGCCCATTTCCGTCATCGTTTGGTTATGAGTATATCTTAGTTGCCGTTGATTATGTGTCCAAGTGGGTCGAAGCCATTCCCACTAGAACCTGTGATGCCAAGGTCGTGCTCAAGTTTTTGCAAGAAAATATATTCAGTCGATCTGGATTTCCACGAGCAATTATTAGTGATGGAGGCACACATTTCTGCAACAAGTCATTCGACAAATTGATGACGAAGTACGGGGTTAAACATAAGGTAGCCACGGCGTATCATCCTCAGACATCGGGCCAAGTCGAGACGAGTAATAGGCAAATCAAAGCTATTTTGGAGAAGACAGTTCAGCCGAATCATAAGGATTAGTTAGCTAAGCTCATTGACACTCTTTGGGCATATCGAACGGCATACAAGACAGTTCTAGGGACCAGCCCCTGTCGGATGATCTATGGCAAGGCGTGTCACCTTCCGGTCGAGATGGAGCACCAAGCTTATTGGGCGATTCGTGCAGTGAATTATGATTTGACACAGGATGGTGCTACACGGGGACTACAAATTGAAGAACTTGATGAAATACGTAATGAGACCTACGATAACGCTGATATTTACAAAAAGAAGGTGAAGGCCCAACATGACAAGAAGATCACTGCTAAAGATCTTCGAGCCGATATGCAAGTTCTGTTGTTTAACTCTCGTCTCCGGTTGTTTCCCGGAAAACTAAAATCTCGATGGAGTGGTCCGTTTTTAGTTGAATAAGTTTTGCCATATGGAGTTGTGAAGTTGGTCAATGAAAAGACCAATGAAAGTTTTCAAGTAAACGGTCACCGAGTTAAGTCGTATTTTCAAGGATCAGGAGTAAATCATGCTAAGGAGACTGTGACTCTCATTGACCCATTCTCGACGTAGACGACGCAATTTCGTCAAGCTAAGTGACGTTAAACAAGCGCTTCTTGGGAGGTAACCCAAGCCTTTTAACTTTATATGTTTCTTATGTGTTTTTATTTCTTCTCGTTTCAGTTCCCCTTTGATGTTAATGCCCGTTGGATAGTCTTGGATGCTCGACTCATTACCACAAGCATGATTTTCAGGGACGTATCTCTCTTTCTCTTACCTTTTTACCATACTTAGCTTAATTTCTCGTATTATACAATGTGGACAATGTATGGTTTAAGTGTGGGGAGTTTGTCCTTGGTTTGGTTACTCCATTTTTGTATGCTTGCTTGTTGATTTGAGTCATGTGTATTTATATTGACTAGAATCCTGACGAAGTGACGTGGTTAGATGCTTTGGTTAGGATATTTAGACTTTCGTTCGAACAATAGTGTAATTGTGGGGAATGAAGTGTAAATAGTCTATGAAGTTTCTTGTCTCCTGTTCTATTCTTGTATCGTTCCAAAGAGTCGAATACTCTCTACTAGCCCCGTTTTCAGTCAACCTCTATAGGACTTTATGTAATTCTTCTTTTTATTTTGGAGACGTTAATTCTCCATGTGCTGAATTTGTCTTTTGATATCAGTTGCACCTATCAACGTAAGATTGGAGTCAATGAACTCTCGTTTGTAATTTATGTAAATTATGCTCGTTTAGTAACTCATCTCTATAGGCACTCATAATTTAAAACAAAAATAAAATAAAAATAATAATAAGTACAAGAAGAGAAATCCTTGTACAAGTTAAGTTCTTATTCTTCTTTTTTCTTAGATTATATTGTTAAAGAGGTGTATAGATGACTGGGCTAGTCGGGTGATAAATTGGAGGTTTGTTCAGGGATAGACTTTGGCCGAGGCATGGATGGGTAACGTACATGGAGGTCAACTCATTACTTTTAGGTGTTCGGAAGCTAGTTTAAATCTCTTATCTCAACGTAATCGTGTCGTCCTTTTAGTTGAGTTTTCAGTCGATTTAATGCATTAACTTCTTGAATCATTTGTATGCATTAGTGAATAGGTCATTAGGTAATTAGCTTTTTCTTGTCTACGTCTAGATTTGATTTTGCTTGAGGACAAGCAAAAAGCTAAATGTGGGGGAGTTGATTTGTACATAATTGAATGTGATTTTTGGGTGTTTTTGCATCGTGTGTTGTTTGCTTTTAGGGTTTTTAGGTTTATCTTTTTGTCATTTTTCTTTCTTTTGGTGTTTTTCGTTTCGTTCAGTGTTTAATGTGTTTCTACTTTATTTTATATGAAATAACCTAATTTCACTTAATTTCTGGTTTCAGCTTCAATACAAAGATGACGAGACGCACGACGTGCTGCCAACGCCCGTAGCCAGCGCCGCGTCGGTCGACGCTAGGTTGACGCATAGCTGAAGTAACGTCGATCCTAGCTCCGTCGATCGACGCACCTGTAGACGCAACTTGCAGTCGCGTCGTTCCTACCTCCGTCGTGCGACACACCTGTAGATGCATCTTGTAGTCGCATCGGTCCATGAACGCGTCGGTCGACGCACTGCCTGGTCGACACGAGCAGTCTGGCTCGCGTCGACGTCGACACTCGGACCGCGTCGGTCGACGTACCAGCGGTTTGGTAGTTATTTGTGGGAAAATCTATAAATACCTGGTGGTTTCTTCATTCATTCATCAGCCAACTTGGGGGGAAGGTTTCAAATATATCAGATTCCTCAAGTGATGTTCCATTTTAATTACATTGAAGTTTCCGGTAGATGATCACGTCGTTCTTCCGTTTCTACTACGTTCGTCGTTTTAATTTATTGTTCCGTTGCTGTAGATGATTCGTCTATTATTATTATCGTCTGAATCATAGGTTTCCTTCACTTTAATTTACTTTGATTTAGCTTTTAATATTGTATTTCCATTCGACTTCTTATTTGTTTAATAACTCAAGTACGATTTACTTTTAATTCGCTAGTTCAATTATGTTTATTTTCTCGTTTTATAAATTCTAGTTTATATCGCTTTCAATTAGGTTTTAATTTCCATATGCTTGTTTTCAAATTCGTAATTATAAAAACCAAAATCTCAAAAATGGATCGTGTGTTTAGTTTTAGAATTATTGAATAAACATTTATCGACACCGATTGCAATTCCTTGTGATTCGACTCGAGTCCAGCTTATCGCCTACAATAGCTTCGTTCTCTTGCGGACGAGCTTTTAACTTTTAAAGCGAAAAAGTTCGATTCTGTAACATATATTGTTTTAGGTTTCAAGAGGATTAATTTTTGGGGAAATTTTAAAATAGTACTCCAAATAGGGGTTTATTTCCCAGTTAGTCATATATCCATTAAGTTAAATAGTCCTTATTTTTGTCAAATATTCCAAAATTGTGATATGAAAATACCACAACACCTTACTTTGAAGATAAAGCAATAATAATAAATAATAATAAATAATAGTAATAATAATAATAACAATAACAATAATAACATTAATATAATAATAATAATAATAATAATAATAATAATAATAATAATAATAATGGGGCAGCCACCCTACTGCCGCATCTGGCGATCGCCACCGAGAATTCTTTTCTTACTTAATTTATTAACTAATTAAGATTAGACCTAAACGAATTAACCTAATAAGTGTATATATATATATATATATATATATATATATATATATATATATATGTAAAATGATAGCAGCCGCATTCCTTCTTCTAACAAAACAAAACAATTAAAACAAAATGTCATATACCTTTTTCAAAAGGTTGAAAGAAAAGAGAGCCGCAAGCCAGCTTCATTATCTTTCACAAAAGGCAAAACAAACAAAAAAGGTTTTAAAATAAAAAGGCAGTGCAGGCGACTTTCGAAAGAGAAAACAAACAATTCTTTTCTTTTTCCTTTTATTTTAAGTCTTCAATTGTAGGATGATAATTAATTAATAATTCTCATCTACAATAATTAATCTTCAATCAATCGTTGATTGTTGGATTAATTGTTATTCCTTTAAACAATTTGAAAACGGAACGATTCTACTAGCGAAGAATTTTTCGGTGTCGCAATCAAAAAGGTGGACTCAATTAGAGGGGATACGCTTGGATCCCTAAGGCGAGGAGTTTCGGTGTTAGACCTATAACCGGGAATTGATTCCCTCTCAACCGTCGCTTGAAGAAATTAATCGAGAGGTATTAATTTATTTGTTTTTATATGAATCAAAATTTGTATTCGATACATAATAATGAAAAATGACGATCGTTAAAATCGCTAATGAAATCTATGGGGTTTAGTATATATATTTGATATATATATATATATATATATATATATATATATATATATATATATATATATATATATATATATATATATATATATATATATTTGTTTTATTTAATTAAAAATTCTAAATTCCGCTGCATAAGTCCCCGTACGATTATAGCGAACCCAACAAGAACATGTAAATCCTAAGTCTAACTTTATGACATCCAGGAATCAAACCTATTGATTTTTATTAATCAGGTTTAATTCAGGTGGCTGAGATTTGATTTCAAGGATTTAATAAATTTTAATACTAGGTCTTGTTTAGTAGGTTGCCCTAAAACAAATTTATATGCAAGTTTACGTTGTGAAGAACTAAATATTAAGAAATCTCGTAGTCATGATATGTCGACATCAATTTATATCCATCAGGACCAATACTACCACATATATGGTTCAGGATAAATTGCAAATTTATATATATTCAATAATCTTTCAAGAAGTTAGAATAGAATGAAAGCAACATCAATCGGGCACTCGGGTGTCTGTAGGCTATCAACCAGGAAGATTGCATCCACCTAACTGCAAGAATGCAAGAAACTCAACACTTTTTTGGTTGCTTAAAGTTGAAATGATTTATGTCAATTTAGCATTTAGGATTAATTAGTACATGTAATTGCCAATAGGATAATCACTTATATATTTTATTAATTAAGGGGTCATTTTTATGATTTTCGGATATGAAGTAAGAGGTTCTTGAACATATAGTAAGTACATTCAAACATATAGAAATGAACTTTCTGAAACAAAAAAAAATTGTAAAAAAAAAAATTCACCGAAGTTTTTTC
>BMAC01000007.1:3249762-3274575 GCA_014905375.1 Phtheirospermum japonicum | reverse complement strand
ATTTAATTCAATTGTTGGATTAAATATTTAATTATATATTTGATTATGTAATTAAATCTAATTTGATTAGAAATCTCAATTAAAGGAATATATCAAATTAGTCAATTGGATTGATTAATTTAAATTCATGGGATTAATTAATTAATTGAATTAATTAATTAAAATCTCATTCAATTAATCTAAATTAATTAATTATTCCAACTATTGGAGTTATCAATCTTGCAATGTCAACAACCAAAATTATGTGTGACTCTTTTAGGTTCACGGATAACACTAGCAGTAGGCTTATAACTTTTATAAGTTTGTAAATAACAATTTATTATATMAATTAATRTAATTAATTAATTCTCTTGAAATTAATTCTTTAATTCAAGAACCTACWAATCATGACAACATCTAGCAAGTAGCATGATTACCCAGTGTTAGGTGAAATAGCGAGTAAACCTATTTCAGTTGCAAGTCCATACATGTACGATCCTTTCGACAACTAGTTTCCCYATTAAATCTTGGGCATGGATTTATAAGTCGAAACCCAATTGATTTAATAATTGTGATTTCATTTCAAGTTTAAGTAATTTATTTATGAATCAATATTCATCGTGCCCTCGCTAAGGTCTTTGAATCACAAACTATGAAAATTCACAGGATACTCTCTTGTCCATGGACAAGTGTCGAATTCTATGTTGGCTACAGACAAGCCTCCATGCACATCGCTACAATACCCAAAATACCCCTTTTACGATTGTCAGGCAATCAAAAGATACATCTAAGTATTGCACGATGTGCACAAGGCTACCGTCGTACCTCAAGTCAAGGACTAATCATGTACTATTGCAATATGAAAATTCTTATTCGACAGACAAATCTTCCAGCTAAGAATTTCCATCGGGTCATGTTCAATGAACTTGTTCTCCAACAAGCACCCACATATATGCACTCGCGTCACAACGCTGATGTTAATGGAATGCAACATCCTTGTCTTACAAGCATGCATCATATGCGCAAGTCTTACCGGGCTATTCAATGTCCTATCTCGAAAATCCCATTGACTTGGAACAAGTTTAAGAGCGAAACCTTAGAGACATGTTCCATGATTGCCATCGTATGCGCAACCATATCCCATAGTTTAAATTTGGTTTAAGGACTTTATCATACGTGCAATTATAATAAAAGCGAAAATATAAGATAAAGAAAGTTGCCTTTATTAATATAATTCCAATAAAATCATTATACAAGTAGAATGAAATTCAATCTAATTGGAACGACGGGCACTCTACTCTAACAGCTCTATGGTCTCGGTTGATTCCCACAAAAGAAATTCTTTATAGTGAGTATTCTTATTTTATGTTCGAAAAAGTAAGAAATAATTCTTACTTAGTAGAAAATTCGTACTTTATGGCCGAGAAAGTAAGAAACTTTCATAATGAAGATTTCTTAATTATGCTCGAAAGAGTAAAAATATTTCTTTTCTTGATATCCAATAAGTTCTTACTTTAGAGTGAAATTTATCACTTTATATTTTTTGGGCAAAAAACAAATATCTCCAAAAGGAAGGTAGTGTGGTGGTGGTGGTGGTGGTTATTTATATTATAATAATATTATTTATATTAATATTATTTTAATAGGGGGTAGTATTGTAATTGTATATTTATAATTGGACTATTTGAGAATTTGTATAATTACTTGTTGTATTTGAAAAAATATTTTTTGTTATGGCATATTTGAAAATTACCCCTTAATATTTTTGCCAAGCTTGACATCTACTTTTTATATGAAAATTAAAAAAAAAAACTCGATATCTAATTACATGAGATTTATATCTATCTATATCTATATAAAATGAGATGTGAGAGAGAAATTATTTTGTTGACAATGATTCGTTTACGATTTTTGCCTAAGCGAGTTTTGATTTTAATAAATAAAAGACATATTACTTTTGTACACATAGTATTATTTGAGTATATTTATTTACTCATGTTCATGTAGATTTGCTGTAATAACAATTATATAACAGTCGCATAACCTCCTTTGAGTATATATATTAACTCCACACATTATGTTATATATAGTATTATTTCTGAATATATCGAATTACAAAGGGATTGCGACTTACCCATGTATTTTATTTTTATAAGTATAATGATAAGATTTTGTCGTACATAAATAAATATTCAACTTCTCCAATGCTCCTTATTGTCAATTTTTTCGAGTCAAGGAATATAAATGTTTTTTTTGATATATTTAAATTATTATAAATATTTATATATTTTCAACTTAATTGATTGTATAATTACTCTATAGGAGAAAACAAGTTATGAATAATCACGCTAACCAAAGTGATTGTGAATGGAAAAAATGCTCAAATTAAAAGATTTTGTGTTAGATCACCAACTACATTTTACCTAGATATATGATTTTATCTTAATACTAACATTCTTTTTATATTGATTATTTACAAGTATTTATTAAGATTGTCTAAGATGAATGTCGAATCAAGTAATATTAGTAATATATCCAAATAAATATTTGGAAAAAATGCTGAAAATAGTTGTTGGGTGATTTTTTATACAAACAACCGTACTTGAGAGACTCGAAAGGTGCCATTTATTCACATTCAATATAAATATCTTTATAATTGATTCGTAAATGTTCGGTTACATTTTATTTCTTAACAATATTTAGAATAATCTTTTTAATGTACTTTTCTACATTGAACTTTAATGATATTGAAATTCAAAACCTTATTATACTTGAAGTTGAAAAATTGTTGAAGAGTATGAGATAGGGTTTAAAGGATTTTCCTCTCATGCCAATTCTGAAGGTCGTCAATTCTTATATGTGTCACAATAGAGTTATCGTTGAAAAATTTGAATATGATCGCGAAACCCTCATTGAAAAATATGGTAAATTGGTCGATAATTTAAGTACTGGTCATCGACAAGTTTATGATAAAGTCATGGATTTAGTATATTCGACCGATGGTGGTGTATTCTTTATCAATGGATGTGGAGTACGTTTTATGCGGCCAAATATCCAATGGTGTAATTATTTTGAATGTAGTCTCTAGTCGTATAGCTTCTCTGCTTCTTCCTAAAGGAAGAACTGGACATTCTAAATTTATGGTTACTTCTAATCTCACCAATATTTACTGTGTTTGATCTTTCAAGGGACTCGACTTGCATAATTAATAGTGTATGCAGAACTCATTGTTTGGGACGAAGCTCCGATGATGAATATGCATTGTTTCGGGACCTTAGACAAAACTTTGAAATGAAATTGAAGAGCTCGCTTCGGTTAGCTTCCATTTAGTGGTAACACAATAGTCCTTAGTGGAGATATTCGGCAAAATTTGACCATATTTTCAAAATGAACTACACCGTACATAGTCCGCGCGATGATCAATTCACCGTATTTATTGAAACATTGCATGGTTTTGAAGTCGACGAAGAATATGAGGCTGCAAAATATCAATTCAGAATTTGACTTAGTTGTATTAAAATAATTCAAGTGAATAAAATACCATAGAATATATAACAGTTGGAGGACCAAATGATAGTGTCGGTATAGTTAAAATCATGTGTGATCTGTTATGATGGTGACCCTATTGCCTCAATTGTGGCGATCACATATCCATAATTTAGAAGAACTGTTAATCCCCTGTTTATTTGAAAGGTCGTATTATTTTTGCACCGATACTTGATGTCTGCAATTTGATTAATGAAAATCCATTGAATGATGAAGAACATAAATCTTAAATTTGACAGTGAATGCAAATCCGATTCAAACATTGACATATTACAGGACGTCCAGTCACCAAAGTTTCTATACACAATTAAGTGTTCTGAATTGTCGAACCATGAGCTAAGTTGGAACTCTACTTATGTTGTTGAGAAATATTGATCATTCTCTTAGGTAGTGCAATGGAACAAGACTTGTTACAAAACTTGGCAACCATGTTTAGAAGCTAAAATTCTTTAAAGAAGTAATACAGGTGAATTAGTGTTGATCTCACCATATGATCGAGAATGTCTTTTAAGTTCAAACGATGACAGATTCATGTGATCATGTTATACGCCATGACAATCAACAAAAGTAAAGAACAGTCTCTCTATCGCGTTGGACTTTTCTTAAACAAGTCGATTTTCAGTAATGACCAATTATACAATGCTATATTAAACGTTACCAATCGCCAGAATTTACAAATATTAATCGTCGATAATGAGAATAAACATAGTAACAAATTTACGAATATTGTGTAAAATGAAACTTTTGATAATTTGTAAATTACATTCAGTTCAATAATAATCTTTGTACTTATTTATTATTTAATAGTATTATATTTATAAAAAATAATGAGATGATTTCAGTTTATATTACTTAACTCAATCTCTCTCTCTATATATATATATAATCATTTAATTAATAAATCTAATTAATTAAAATTCAATAGCACTTCACTCTCACTTGCGATAAAAAAAAATAAAAACAAAATAACATACTAGTTGTAGAAGTGCAAACGGCCCCACTTTTTATTTACTTGACTTCATATATGATTTCAGAAATCATCTAAAACACCACAATTTTGAACACCATTTATTTATTTACATGCTAAATAAAAAAACCATTTGGTGGGTGACATTGGCCTTTTCAGTTTCTATAAACTCATACCACCTTGGCCATAAAACAACTATAAGCCGAAGACAATAAGACTAGGGTGAGCACGGTTAGGTTCAGTTCGGAGATTTAGAAATCTCCAGAATTGTACCATTATTTTTTTGGTATAGTTCGTTTCGTAGAAAAGTCAAAGTCAACGATTCTTTTTCAGTTCTAATACGGTTCAGTTCGGTTCGAATAAATCTCCATATTACGCTCAAATTATAATCGTATATTAAAATTACTAGATTATTGTGAATTTTAACTTTTACTTGTTAGTTGATGATTAATTAAGATACAAGATTAATAAAAATAGTATTTTACTATTTAACTATCGAATATAATGAGATTTATAGTTAATTTAAAACAATTATAAATTGGTTTCTAGTATCGGTTCTCGGTTCGGTACAGAGATTTTTAAGGGATTTAAAAGTCTCCAGATCCGCCCCGTAAAAGAAATTCGGGACGGTTCGGTTCGAAAATTGGTCAATGGTCAACGGAGATTTTTTAGTTTCGGTACAGTTCGTGTATTTTCTAATCCCATGCTCAGCCCTAAATAAGACTGCTAAAATCACTCATAATTTACGTGTCGAAACAAAAATCACTAATAATTTGATATTTCAATGTTGGTACTTAAATTCGAGTAAATATTAACAATCCACACTTTATTTTAATTCATAAATTCAAGTAAATATTAAATTAACATCCACACTTTATTTTAATTCTTAAAGCATATATAGCTTCATGCATAAACAGCTTTAAAAAAAAAAAAAGCACTACATAAGTTCTCTCTTCCATGCATACATACATTTATATGCAATTTCAGAGATTGCCAAAGGATTTAGACATCTAATTATGCAGACGATAAAAATAAAATCAGCAAAACCTCAAAGCAACTTCTAGCTCTCTCTCGTCTTCGCAATTATATCCAAGAAGGTAGGCACGAGCTGGATATATAAACACAATAAAAAAAAAATCAATAAACAAGGCTATAAAACACATTTAATTACGAGAAAATGAAAAATACGTACCAAAACGGCCAGATCCCATAAACGGCTCTGCTTCATCTGTAATAACACCTTGCTGCTGTTCCTGAATTTCACCCACGGAGAAAAATGAGCATCAAAACGATACAAAAACTCATCTAATTGATTCATAACCTCATCATTGTTTCAATTCTCAAAGAATTGTCACATATTATAATTGAAAATTATTAGAATAGGAATATTGTGGATATATTGTGGATAATAGAGAGATCACAAGTATAATAAGACCTGATTGGTTGAGCAGATTAGAGGATCTGATCACTAGTAGCCCGTAGTTGATTTTAAATTATTGTTTGATAAATTAGCTGATTGAAGTAGTTGCTTAAAGGTTATTTTACCAATATAAATTTAAATAATTCTTTGCATAGGATAAGGATTATAAAAAAGATTTTTTCCAAGAGGAATTGATGAGACGGAAGATAATAATAATAATAATAATAATAATAATAATAATAATAATAATAATAATAATAATAATAATAATAATAATAATAATAACTACAATTTGTAACTTTTACCTGACAAAAGTTTTTAGGCTCGATCAACTATTAGTAGCTGACTGAGTCTTTACCAAGCAACTCTAAAAGAGTTTATTGGGAGTGAATAAGCTTCAAACTCCTATAAAAAGCTCAACAAAACAGGCTCTTGAGTAGCTTTCGTATTTACTTAATTTATTTTTATTTTGATCCAAAATTACTAAAAATCACCAAGCTGTATCTACATTCACAAACTAGGCTTATAAACAGCACTTTTGCTAACATAGAATTACCAAGAAGCGTGAATCTTTTCTTTAATTAGAATCTGTAAATGGCATTTTTGCCAAAATAAATCAAATTTATGCATAACAAATTTCCTTGAGATGCCCTCCATAGTAGCATTATGAAAACAAGGTCGGATTGAAGAAAGAAACAGGAAAAAAAGAGAGAGGAGAAAATGCCTTACAGCATCAGGTTCCATTTCAGCTGGTGATAGTAATCTGTCAAAACAGCGTCCTGAGATAGTGCAAACCAAGAGTTCGTTTGTGGGGTCCATAACAACTTCTTTGCATGTATCGTCACAAACTGCACAAACAGATAGAATAAAAAACTAGCTCTCAAAAACAAATAAAAAATGTATCATAACTCTGATTTTCACGCAAAAAGAGATTTTACTCTCACCGTGAACATTTCCAGTCTTCTCACAAACAAATACATCTCCGATCTGATAGTAAGTACAACTTTCTCCAGAGCACTCGTGATTCAGTACAACAGTTTCGGCCAGGCCTCGGCTACTCTTCCACATGGAGACTTGATCGGCAAGTGTCTTGTCAAGAATTACACGGTCATCATTCACCTAACATCAAAATAAATATGAGGCACACTTGTGTCAGATGGTTAGAAGGATCTTGACCTGTCGGATCGCCCCCTAAAACAAAATCTTCAAATAAAAATAGCAAAAACAGAAAAGGAAAAAAGGAAAAAAGAAAAAAAAAAAAAAGAATCCTAAAATAATGGAAACCCCTAAGAAAACTAAAAGAACCAAAAGACTGGAAAAAAAAAAACCCTGAAAAACTAAAATTTGGGCTTCTGACGGAGTTGGGCGGTGTGACACAAGTTTTTGCCAATAATATAAACATTCAACCAAATACATCAAAAGACAGTAGAGCAGTAATGATATTGAAATGAGAACAAAGTGGGTTAGTTTAGTGGTAAGAGCATCCACTACCTAGGCTTAGGTCCTGGGTAACCCAGTCACCTGGGGGCGGGTTGGGGAGGGATATTTTCTTTATTTATATTGTAAGGCCAATTTATAAGGCCAAACATAAAATTATACTCCCTCCGTTTCTTAATAAGTGTCGTTTTAGAATTTTTGTTCAAAATTAAGAAACATAATATTTGACCAATACATCCTCAATCAATTAATAATATTCCCATTTAATTACTTCCATTATTTCCCTTTAGTTATTCTATTACCATAAACTTGTTTATATTTCTTAAAATAGGCAAGGATAAGACTGGAATAAAGTGGTAAAAAAATTTAAAACGAGACTTAATTTATAATAAAATTGAGTATCTAAAACGACACTTATTTTAAAACGGAGGGAGTATGTGTGTGTGTGTGTGTGTGTGTATTGTTTATTTAACAAAAAAAAAAGCAAAAGGTTCCCTTAATGTTTGACCTAATTACAAAAGAAACGACTAACTTTCAGAATTACAAAAATACCCCTAAGATTTTATTTTGCAAAAAATATTTCAAAACGCCCTTCACATTTATAAAAATAATACAGTTAGCTCCCTAAATTTAACAATCAAACTTCTGGGGTATATTTTGTTGTTTTGAAAGTTAGCTGTTTTTTTTGTGTTTTTTTGTTGATTAGGTCAAACCTCCAGGTTACTTTATGTAATCATTCCTTCAAATAATTGCAACAACAATACTAGAAATGAACCAATATCGTTAAACAAAATAAGAAACTAATCATAGACAAAACAACTTGATACTAACGCAATGAAGGTGTATGTTTATGTGTACATAATGTATCATTTTGAACAACGCCGTAAACTTAAATGCCAAAGGATTCTTAACAGGAGATCTTCAAACTAGAATTGTCAATCAAAAACACATCCACAAGCGTAAAAGTTGCATTTCAGCAAATAAATAAATAAATATTCCGTTTACCTGAGAAGGATGAGGTGTTTGGCTTCTCTTGGCCACCTGCATTTGGATGTAATATTCTTTGAATTCAGATGGGCAGTTGCGCACAAATTCCGCCATATCATCTTCATCACGCTAGAAACAAAATGTAACATGGGCTTTCATTTCAATCTCAAATTAAAATAACAAAGAATCCAACAAATCATTTTAAGTACTCAAATTTAAACACAGTTTTAATTTAATAATGTATATCACTTGTGCAAAAACGACAGATTTTCAAGTAAAGAAATCCAAATTACCTGGATGTAAAGCTTCTTCCAAGCACATTCCCGCAGCTTTTTCGGAGGCAATAGACCCCAACGCATGCAATATCTATAAGAAGAATTAATTACATTTTTTCCCTCGTACAAAGTCTCATCCAGATATATTTAAGCACAAATATAATACTAATTATATGTCATAAAAGTGACAGAACATGTTCATCAACAAAGAGTACTAACAGGTGACGCCACAATGACTCATCCGCAGCAGCAAAATTAAGGAATCTACAGACCAACGAGCACGAAACGAGATCCTGCATTTTCAGTGAGATATATATATATATATATATATATATATATATATATATATATATATATATATATATATATAAGCTAGATCAATGACTATATCAACTCATCAAATAACATAAGATCATCAGAAAGAACTTAAAACACACAAACACAAATGTCAAACATAGGATAAATCTTCAAAACCTCGGAAGAGAGAAATTTGAGGATGCGATATATCAATTCATTAGGAATCTGACCAAAAATCCCGGTCTCGATCCTGTTTGGAATAGGTTTTTTGCTTTCAGTACTAATTTCACCCTTCTCGATTTTAATTTTCTTTGCTTTTTGTTGTTCTGTCTCTTCTTGTTGGCTTAGTGCATCTTCCTGGACACATGATCTCTTCTCATCTCTCTCTTTCTCCTCAAACTCTGCCTGCAACAACAAATCATCCAAGCAACCCAAGTTATGCTGTATAATATAGTTACACATACATTTTGATTATATATATTTTTTACCAACAAGAAGAATGATAAATTGACAATAGAAAATTTCAAGTCAGAGACACAGTATATGCATTCAATAAAACCTTTAGTTGCGCAGAATAATGATCGGAAGCAAATAAAATAAACAAAATGTGATTCACTTTTGGATGTTTAAATTAAATAAACAGAAAGCTGAGTTCCAAAAAATCTGAGTCTTTAGCTTTAGCACATCAAACAAATAAAAATTGATACAATGAACGCTTCAACTTAAAAAATCCGATTGAAAACCAGCCAAATTTAAACTATTATAAACATCTCAAAAGCCCCCAAATAACACCCCTGCATACGTGCAGTTCAACATTTCAGGAAATTTATGGTTAAGAAAAGTAAAGCAAAATAATCCAGAAAAGAAAAATCGCCAAGACATTTGTACCGGATCGGAGAGCTCGGAGAGGACTTCGGATTCGAGGAAATATGCGAGTCTTTCATCTTCATCACCAGAAGCCATAAAGATTATAGAAATTAATAACAGTTACATATAATTATATAAAACAACATCGATGCAGGAATTTGTGTATGTGTAGGCGAGTCGTATGCGGTGGAGGACAGCAATCGCCGGCGATCTACGAATCTGCACCGTCGAGTAATGAGAACGAATTTTGGGGAAGGAGAAAGCGAGGGCACTTTTCGGGTCGGGTTTTGCGCATACGAAATGCAGCTAAATTGAATCGGGTCGTACGACCGGGTTTGCACTGTGATCTATTGGTTTGCGTCTAAAATGGTCGGGTTATCCGAGAGACTCGGTTAAAACGAATTTTGAAGAAATTAATAATTTTAACATTTTAATTATTTATTTTTATATGTTTACTAGTACTAAGTACTGTATAAGTGCATTGCATAATAATTATTTATTTATTTTTTTAAATAAAAATAATTGAGTTTGAATGTATTAAAATATTTAAATAATTATTACATAATGTAAACTTAAGTTAGTTATATATATATATATATATATATATATATATATAATTATTATTATTATTAAGAAATCAAATAGTATTGAAAATAGTAAAGGTGGTTTATAAAATGATTATTACTAGACGAAATGTACTTTGTGAATTATGAAAAAATTCTTTGTACATAATTTTTGTTACTACGTTTGTTCTTATTATCGACGATCAATGTTTTTAACCCTTACAATGATCACTCATGATATAACAACGTATAATTTGGCCATGACTGAAACTAACTTCTTTAGGAAAAATCGAACGTGAGATAGAGATGATCCTTGACATTTTTTGATCGTCCTGGCGTATGACACGATACAGGAAAATTTCATTATAAGGATCAGCACCAACTCACCTGCATTGCTTCCTGGAATATTCTTAGCTTGTACAACATGATCGTCAAGTTTTGTGACAACAATCTAGTTCCATTACGCAACACAATGATCGATATTTCTCAACAACATGAGTTGAGTTTCAATTTTATGTTTTAGCACATACACATAGTTCGGCAATCTAGAACATTTGGTGGTGTTTAGAACAGTGGACGTCCTGCAATATATCAATATTTGAATTAGATTTGCATGCACTATTAGAGCTAAGATATACTTTACATTCTCCAACATTTTATGACATCATATATTCACTAATCGAATCGACGACATCAAGTGTTGGGGCAAGAATAGCACGACCCTTCAAATAAACAGAGCATTTATAGTTTTTCCAAATTGTGGATATGTGCTCGCCATAACTGACACAAAACGGTTGTCATCATCTTTCAAAATAGATCTTTTGGGACTTCAATTTGAACGATACCATCGTTTAGTCCTTCAACTGTTTCATATCTTATACTATTTATCCAGTCGACGATTTTTTTAATTCGACACAATCGGGATCTGAATTAATATTTTACAACCTCATATCTTGGTCAACCTCAAAACCATGCAATAAGTTCATAAATACAAATAATTGATTGTCTTGTGAACTATGTCTTGTCCTTTTGGAATAACCGGCAAAATGAAAAAAATCTCCACCAAGAATTATTATTTTGCCACCAAATGGAAGCTGCATGTTTGAATTGTTTTGCGAACCTATCATGTCTTTCAATGTTTTCTCTATGGTGTTGAAATAATGTGTATGCACCATCAAAGTTTCGTCGTAGATAATAAGCTGTGCTCACACCATTAACATTGCAAGTGGAGTTTCAGTAAAAATCGAACATAAAAAAAATAGTGGAGATTAACATAAATTTTAAATCTAGAATGCATAATTTTTCCTTCTGAAGAAGAAAAGAATCTATATCGCTAGATGTTACATTCAAAATAATTCCACCATTGATCTAATGGCTGCAGAAAGCGTCATCCGAACAAATATTTTACCGGTTCCTCCGTATCCATAGGCCAAAAATACACCACAGTTGGACAAATGTACTTTATCCTATGCATCTCCATATTTGTTTTGATAAAACATTGCAGTGATCATATCGTTACCTTTGTTGACATATTTGAAAAAATACTTTATAAATCTAAATTTGTTACACCATTCATCATTCAAATAAGCTCCATACTTCAACAATAGATGAATATTATATAGAACGACCCACCGATTATTTAGTTGAACACCATTCTTTGCAACATTTTTTCTAGTAATTCTACGTCTATATACTAGGTAACCACCGTTATCAATAGTACTAGTACGTGCAAACCTCTTTGAAAAATACTTTGTCAATTTTCATCAGCCATGTAGGGAGACGATTTTCATAAATGACAACATGGTCTACGAATCATCAAATCGGACAAAGTAGAATAATATCTTGAATCTTCTTTTTAATCAGAAATTTTAGGTGAAATGATCCGATCAATAGCACTAGTATTTGACCATTTGTCTTACTTTGATAGAAAAATAAGTACGTACACATGAGAAAGACCTATCTTTTGGAACTTCACGGTGTAAATAACAAAAAAAAAAAATCATAAAATATAAGTTTAACGATAAATTAAAAAATAAATATTAATCATTTATTAATATTAAATTAAATAATACGAAATATAAATTTTCTTTATAGTCCAGTAAAATAATTTATGCAAATATCTTGTTATCATGTAAATCTCTCAGCAAAGGGTTCTACTTGGTTTTAAAAATTCTTAAAATTATATCAGGTTGATCCTTTAGTTTTAGATCCCTTTTGTCAATAAAGCAAAAAATCTTTGGCCATTTAGGATTGCACGTGAATATAATAAACAAATTAGAATAGCCTGCCCACTGGCAAATTGCCATATGATCTTGGTAGTTCTTAATCATACATGGAGCAATGATAGTAAATATCGCAGGCAAGACAACATGAGTACAAATATTTGATACATCCATTTCACCTTATAACACTGCATCTGCAGTCCCACTATACATCTCGCTTTGTAATTTTTTTGATGGTTCTGATTTATCACAATCTTGAAAATTCTATCATCATTATCGATCACATATAAATCTTTATTTGAGTCGTCGACTATAGAAAATAATGCGCACATCAATATCTCTTTCATGCAATTAGTGAGAAAAGAATTTCATCATGCTCACATATTATCTACCCTTGCCTTTAGGTTTTTGATGTTCAAAAATGATAATATCATCTCTGTAGTTGTCTTCCCCATAAGAAAATAGCAATATATATTCTAGAGTAAGGTACGAAGGATGCAACTCATTGAAACGTTCCGAATTACCAAATTACTTTTCTACTACAATATCCATGTTACCACTTTGAGGATCAAGAACACCAACAATAAATAAGAAAGCTCGTCCACTTGTGGAAGATTGTGTATCCTTCCACTCTTGTCTCTTCTCTTAAGTAGACACATTTTCATTTCAGCAACACCATCATCTCCAAATGTTTATTTAGCAATTGTAAATGACTTAACCAAATTATTTTCACTATCCAGCATGGATTGTAGGTCTGCTGCAACTTAGGTATGAGTTTTTTTTTTTTTTTTGCCTTTTAACAGTGAGAAAATAATAGTATAAGTATACTAAATAAAATATAAATATTCTAATGAAGTTGAAGTAATTGGTATGTAAAATGTAAATGCATACCTAATAGAATTAATTCGATTTTGAATTTCGATAAAAACTAAGTATGACATGAATGCTTTCAAAATTATCGTCTTTAGCAATATTTGCTTTCAAAGGTGGCCTTCCCCTTCTTGGTTTTAGAATTAGTTGATATTATTTCATATTTATTATAGTTGATGCCACAATATTCATTCCACTCGAGGTTGGGTTAGCACTTGTATTATTTTGCGTAGTTTTCGAGATAGTAACAAAAATACATTATTTTATAATATCAAATCAAATAAAAAAGTATTGAATCATAATAATATTTGATAAATAACATGTTGATAGACAATAAAATAAATATTAAATTATATTGTGTTGCGCATCTTTGTAAGACTTAATTTAAAAAGTGGTCAAATTCTTGTGGAAAAAGTGACAAAGTTGATATGGTTGGAGTCACAGAGTCCCAATAAAAGAAATAACAAAGAAACATGAAAAAAAAACTTACAATAAATATCAAAATAACATATAATTGATTATATATATATATATATATATATATATATATATATATATATATATATGTATATAATCTTCTTAACATAATTAGGATAGATACCCTAATTAATATTAAAAATAATAAGAATTAATATTAAATATATAGTTAATTTTTATAATTCAAAGCCACCTAGGATTAGTTTTTTTTAATTATGTAGGAATCTTATTAGTATAGTTAGGATAAATAACATAATTAATACTAAAAATAATAAGATCATTTGAATACAAACACACACACACACAAACAATCACTTGTAGGTTATTTTTCCTTTTCATTATGAGTTTTTTGTTATTTTATTTTACTTTTTTTGTAATCTTTTTATTGTGAGTCCACAATATCAAATTTGTCACATTTTCTCAAAAGTAATTTGACAACTTTTTAAAATTAAATTATACAAAAATACATAAAATAATATAATTTAATAATTATTGGCTATCAACATGTTATTTTTCAAATATTATTACGTTTCAAAACTTTTTATTTGAATTGATATTCAATATTAATTATGATATAGTTTCTTTCTTTAATTGAAAAGCCACATAGGATTAGTTTCTCTTTTTAATTATATAGGAATTTATTAACATCATTAGGATACATACTCTAATTAAAGATTTTAAATTAATTTGTGTTTCTATAAAGAAAGAAACTAATCCTAATTAAAATTCTCTATAATTGAGTAAGTATTGTAACTAATTAATTGTAATAATTATATATTATGTGAATGACCTTCATACCATTAAATCCTAATCTTATACCTATAAAATAGACTCTATTCCTCATAATAAAAGCACACTCTGTGATCACTCTCTTCGCTCTCTTCTCTTTTCTCTAGTTTCACAACACGTTATCAACACGAATCTCTAACCAATTGAGATTGATCGAAAAAATAACAGCTTTCAAAACCAAATCTTCATAAACCAAAATAATAGAAAATTTTGTGCGCGAATATTCTCTGCGCAGAAAATTTGCAGAACCGTTTCACAAAGTTTTAACCGTTGGATCGCTTTCAATTTTTTATAGTGCATTCAAGACGACTTATGTATTTAAGATCTGAATGGTGGAGATCTTATTCTGACCTCTACGGAGTCCAATAATGGATTGTGAACAAAATAGTTTTTTTACAGTGCATTCAAAACTTATCTATTTAAGATTTGAATGGTGGAAATCTTAGTTTGATCTCTACGGAGTCCAATAATCGATTGTGAACAAAACAGTTTTTATTCATGGAATCATCGTTGCAGAGTTTTTCAAAAATAGACCTCACACAATCTCACTGTTGGATTAAGTTGACATGTTTATATATTGTTTAAGACATATACAAGTTGATTTTGGATGGTGGACTGGAGAAACAGTATGCGAAATTGATTTCTTCCACCGGTCGATATATTGTTGTAGTTCGTGGAGAAATACAACCATATCTCAATATATTCTATTTGAATATTATGTATTCTTCAAGTTATGAGATCTAAAATCGCTCTTGAAGAAGCAATTCTTTTATTTAACTATTATTTTACTATTTTATTTTTCTGTCTTGTGTTTTAATTATATCAATTCAAGTTGTTTCTCCTAAAGTATAATAACTAAGTATAATATTCCGAAAGAATATGTGTACGTATTCTTATTTCATGTGATAATTTAATATTCCTAAAGAAAATTATATATTTTTAAAAGAACCATTTATACTTGTACTTAAATTATATCACAATTCAATATTCTTGAAGAATATAGATTTTTTAAATCTAAATTAAATTATTGTGCTCTTGAAGTAGCACATGTTATGATATATAATACTTATTCGTGTAGAAGTTATAATAATTATGTCGTGTTGACATTATAATTCGGGCAATTGATGAACGGGAGCTTGTCCACAAGTTCATCAAAAAGTTTTAAAAATCTAGCCAACGACACATATTTCCAAGGAGGAGACTATCCAATTAAGTTCGGGTAATTGATGAACGAGAGCTTGTCCACAAGTTCCTGAAATAACACAACTAATAATTATATTTCTTACATACATTATATGCCCATGGAAATTATTTATATATTTATTTATCAATTCTATATTACTAAAAAAATATTGATATATTACTCTTGAAGAAGTGCTATTTATGTCAAATATTCTATTTGGATACTTCTTGATTTTTAAAAATGACACTTTGTCGTATGTAATATTAAAAACCAAGTACACTCAAGAATGAGTAACACATCAAATCAATCATTACTACTTGATAATGCCCCAAAGAGCATATTTCTTATACAAAACTTATCATTTAATACACACACACACACACACACACACACACCACAAGTACTATTTATATGTTATGGATTCTTATAAATTTTAAAACTTTAAATTGATTGTATTTTTGAAGAAGTACAAATCTCAATAATATCACAAGTAAAGTTTTTGTAATTGTCTTGATATGATTTAGAATATTGTTTTAATTAGTTGGGTAGAGTGGTTATAAAGTAAAGATAAACCTCAAAAAAACATGAGAGGTCTAGGGTTTGGACCCTTACCAACACCATTATAAAGGGTTGGTGATACACTTGAGTTACAAGCTCATGGTGATACAATTTAAAATATAAATCAACCAGGAGTTTGATTTTACTTGAAAATCCATAAGAATTTGAGACAATTTATTATCGAGTTAATTTGTATTATAAATTAGTACTAAATTATATATTCTTATATAAACCTATAAGTTCAATAAAAACCCTAAAGGAGTTAGAAATTACTTATTCATTTTGAACCTGAAGTTCAGTATTATTATGAT
Organism: Phtheirospermum japonicum; assembly: GCA_014905375.1. Lineage (NCBI taxonomy): Eukaryota > Viridiplantae > Streptophyta > Magnoliopsida > Lamiales > Orobanchaceae > Phtheirospermum > Phtheirospermum japonicum. The sequence goes on along the minus strand of BMAC01000007.1, from coordinate 3,257,827 downwards.
TTGGCATGACTGGTATGACCATCCCAATTTATTAATTTGTGAAGAGTATGAGGACTCTTTTATTTATTTTTAATGCTGGAAGTTTTCTTGCCTCCTGAAGTATCTATAAACTCTGCCTTTACCTCCTAATCTTTTTTATTAAGTTGACTCCTGAAATTTGCATTTTTTTGAGTTTGTCTCCTAAGTACAACTCAGGTTAAAAGGTTGTCGGACGCCGTTCACATGACTTACACGCGAGGGCAAAAGCATCTTTTTAGTTATACTTCTTTTCAGATTTTTTTTGGCCTCCTCAACTATCTCATTTTTTCTTTTACTTTGCCTCCTAAAGTATTTTTCTATCAAGTTGTCTTCTCAAGTATGAGTTTTTTTTTTTAATAATTGCCTTCCCAGGACAATTTTCGGGCAAAAAATAAAATAAAAAGAAAGTCAAATATGATAGAATTTACCTAATGAATGATACACTAGGTAAATAATAATAATAATAATAATAATAATAATAATAATAATAATAATAATAATAATAATAATAATAATAATAATAATATATTACTAATATTTTTTATATAAATAATATATTTTGTAATACATATAACAATTATAATACACTTTTCTTATAATACACCTCACAATGCAGGCCTCATAATGAGTTACCCGTTTGTTAGGGCCATATGACAAGTTTCGCAAATCCTCATCAGGAATTCGTATTTCTTCAATCGACACCAATGCAATCTATAATAGTATTATAATTAATTAAAAAATATACAAAAATGAACAACTTAGACAAGAATTTACAAATAAAAATGACTTACTCGTTGTTTAAACCATTTCATGAAAGAACCATCATGCTTCTTTTCCACGTTTAAGCAACCATTGCACGCTAGTTCATCCTTGTGTTCACTATAAGTTAATTTCAATGATTGACATATTAAATTTCAAAATATAAGTTGACAAACTAATAAAAGAACTCAAAATCAATATGCGTGAATAAGTATACATTATAAATAACATGTAACAAAGGAAATTAAAGAATTTACATTTATATTTTGATCATTTCATTTGTGTTTTAAATTAAAACATATAATTTTTACATGAAGCTTAAGGCGATGATTTATTATAGTAAGTAGAATTAAAGTATGTGATAAACATATAACTATCTAATAAATGGCAAAACTTCATAACAATTCTTCAAAATATAAGTATGCATCTGTTTCCACGACTCTTCCTCAAGAAACTTGTATTCACCTTTCTCGATGAGATGTGATTTTTTAAAAAACACCGACAAAGTTTGTCTAGAATTATCTTTGTAATTTTCATAATTATGTTCCGCTTTGTTAAGTTTTGTATCTATGTCATTCATATATATTGAGCAAAAGGTTAGACATTCTTCAATGATATAGCCTTCAGCCATCGATCCTTCTAGAAAAGCCTTGTTTCTTACATATTGCTTTAATATATATAAGAACCTGAAAATAAGATCTGACCAATAAATTTCAGATAATAATAGTTTTAAGTATTAGACGTATAACAATGATCAAGAGGGACTTTTCTTACCTTTCAATATGATACATCTAACAATATTGCACTGGCCCTCCGAGTTTTACCTTGTGCAAGATAGATAGGCAAATGAACCATAATATCAAAAAATGTTGGAGGAAAAATTCGTTCTAACTTATATAAGGTTAACGCAATTCAATCTTCAAGATATTCTAGGTCACGCTTATTTTAATGTTTTCGGTCATAATTGTTTGAAGCAATCACTTAGATCATGCAATACCTCACACAAATCATTGTTTAACAACCCACATATCGAAAGGGGTAGCAATTGTTGCAAGATAATATGGCAATCGTGAGTTTTCATATTGGTAAGCCGACACTCTGCAGTGTTAACACGCCTTGACAAACTCGCAGCATACCTATCTGGATATTTCACTGAAGCTAGAAATTCACAAAACTTCCTTTTTTTTACTTTAGACAACTTATAACATGTTGTAGGCACTAAATATGAATCTCCCATGACTTTTGGATGTAACTGAGGCCTTATACCTAATTCTTTCAAATCAAGTCTGGGCTGAATATTATCTTTAGTCTTTCCATCAATGTCTAATAATGTGCCGAGAATATTGTCACAAATATTTTTTTCTATGTGCATAACATCTAAGTTATGCCACAGTGCAAGAGTTCTCCAATATGGTAACCTAAAGAAAATACTACGTTTTTCAAATTTAATTCCTCGTCACGTTTCTCTTCTTTGGTTGTGTCTTTCCAAATGTAACTGGGAGGAGAAGGTTTAACTATTCAATCACATCATCCCCTGTTAGAGGAATTGGCTTATTTCTATTTTCTTTCTTACCATCAAAAGCACTTTTGAGATTTCGCCATTTATGTTGAAGCTCTAGAAATCGGCGATGATCCATATAACATAACTTTTTTTTTTTTTCCATATTTCAACCAAAAACTACATGTTTCCTTGTTGCATATTGGACATGCCAAATATTCTTTTGTGCTCCATTCGGATACCATTTGTAATACCCCAAACTTTCACATTACTATTTGGCCAATAGAATTCATGCATTCTATATTATTTATATGATTTATGTGATGTTTGTGTATTAGATTTTATCATATTTTGGTTAGTGATCCTTTATTATTTTTTTAAGAGCCCTGGTTAAGTGGTTTATAATTTTACATGATAAGCGTTATTATAATTTAGAATATGTAATTTTATGAAGGTGTTTGTTGAGAAAATAAGGGATACAAATTTTAATTATATCAAAATTAGGATTAGTAAACTATTATGTAAAATAAAATGTCAATAATCATGGAGCTTATTTAGTAAAAGTACTTATATTTTTTTTCATAAGATTGACATTATTATAATTCAATATGGCATTAAATTTTACTTTATTCAAGTATATATATATTTTATATATATGTGTGCAATATAATATAATTATATGTAAGTATATGGAATTAGCTTACCATCTATAAATAATAATTAGTTATTACTGTTTATATAAATATAATAGTGAGATAAAGATGCATGCACCATACACATGTAAAATTATGTGTAATATATTGCTATCTTTGTTTTTATTAAATGACAGGTAGGAGATGTGTCCTTATATCAATTAAAAGATATAATAAAAGTGTTTTAATGGTTGAAGGATCCTTTGGCGAAATTCCTTTACAATCTTTTATTTATCCACTTTGTCCCCACATCGGTGAGTCAAGTAAGTATGCTTGCACTTCAAGTTTATAAATAGTGGTGACCATCACCTTTTATACACACTTAAAAAATTATTATATTAGACAATAATAATACTTTAAACTACAGTAGGGATTCCCTTAACTAGGATACCTTGCATTATTATTTTTAGAGACGTCATGGGAGTATTATGTCGTGATATTTTAAGGTATATTTTCTAGAATATTTTCTTTATTTCTTTTTATTTAGAATTTAATTTATTATTTATTAGTAGTTAATTTAGTATTTTATGCTTGGATGTTATGGCAGTATTTAGTTTTATATCTGCACGATATATTTCATTTTATTATTTTTAATATTAGTGGTAGGTGCATTATTAATCAAGGATTGTTGTTTTATATTTCTGGGTTAATATAGTAAGTATAAATCTGAGAAAAAAAAAGTGTTATATATTAGAAGTATAACTTTAAGGTGACCATGTACGAGGCCGAGCTATTATAATTGTTTAGATTATAAATGAGGTTACTAAATTGGCTCTTTATTAAAGTTGATATATACACAATGATATTAATATAATTAGGACAAGAGTTATAATATAGTATTTTTGATGTGATAGAATAAGTTATAACTTGTGTTTCATCATGTTTAGACCCCTTTTAAAGAAAGGGTAGAAGATGGTATAATAAGTTTTGGGCCTTGGTAAGTAGAAATTCATTTGCAACTACAATGCATAAACATAGTATTATTTGGTTTGCCAATATGACTGTGATTATGGTCTCTATCTGAATATTATATGAGTTTCTTGATGGATTATATTGATACTTTCTTATTGAGCATATATATTGGCATGTCCACGTGCATATATACATGAGCCATGATCATGTAAGAAAAATTATTAAAGTAGAAAAGATAGTTTTGACCACTATTAGTATATCGAGGCATATGAGACATTACCTCGGGTTTGTGCGACATGCTTTTATGTTATACTGAGTCCGTGCCATGTGAGACATTACTTCGGGTATGTGAGACATTCGGGTTGGGTATTGTAATGATTGATTATATGTTGAGCTCTTTCCGTTGCACTACAGGTAGGTCAAGGACCCAATAAGAATAAGAATTTAAGAAATGGTTTACGGCATCAACATGATAAACCAAGAATGCGTTGCATTGATTTATGATATTCAATGAACATGCATGATTTCTGCTTATCGAGCTTTAGCTCATGTAGTTTATGCATTGTAGGTGAGCCTGATATTATCTGAGAACTAGCTGACTGAGTTGTTGGAGTTCCATGAAGTTTTGTGAATCCTTGTACATGAACGACGATCTGTTGGGCGGGATAATGGGATACTTTTTCTTTCTGAAGTTTTTGTTATACCTTTTGGGGGTATTTTTAGTGTGTTTGAACTTTCAATAAATATTGTAAATATGGTGTGTAGCTTGTAAATAAGTTTTATAACTCTTTATCTCTATATAAATAAATAAATAAATTTTGTTTGAGCTATAAGCGGTAATGTTTTATTCCTTTGTAAAAAAAGGTATTTACGCTTTCAAGTAAGTAAGTTTTCACACTCAAATTCAATAAGTTTTTTTTTCTTTCTTATGTCTGAGGGGTGGGTGTGACACCATTGCATATGCAGGGAAGTCGTTTATGGTCCATAACATTGCCGCACGTAGGATAAATTTGTCACCAGTATAGGCATCATAAGTCTCAATGCCGTTTTCCCATAAGTCATCTAATTCATCAACTAAAGGCTCCATAAAAATATCTATGTCATTTCTAGGAGATGTTGGACCTGGAATAAGCATCGACAAAATGAAGAAAGGAGACTTCAAACACATCCACGGTGGTAGGTTATATGGCAAGAGAATACTTAGCCATGTACATATTGAGAAAGATTAAAACCATTAGTAGCCAACCCCTAACATTTAAAGGGTATTTCGAAAATGATTCGTGTTGTTATCAAAATCTTTCCACTCTTGAGCATCAGCCGGATGCCTCAACACTTCATCATTAATACGTTTTTCCTTATGCCACCTCATATCTTGTGCCGTTTCTTGGATATAAATAATCTTTGCAATCTCGGCTTCAATGGAAAATAGCGTAAAATTTTTTGAGGAATCTTTTTACGCTTTTTCCCTCCATTTATATCATTACCAACTTCGGTGAATTTATACCATGGGGCCGAACATTTCGGGCACATTTCTCTATTTTCGTACTCCTTCCTAAATAACATGCAATCATGTACACATTAATGAGTTTTTTTTCATAATCCAAACCAAGATCTTGAATGATCTTATTCACCTCATAATATGAGAAAGGGAGTGTTTCACCATTGGGAAGTGCGTTTGATCGAAGAATTCTTAGCACTCTAAGAAATCTTCTCCGCAATAGTACGGAGTCGATTGTAGAGCGGTAAGCTTTCCCGAGTCGTGTCTCTCGAGGATAGATGTAATCGGCGTTAAGTGTGTTTAGTTAATCTCTTGTTAATCTTAATTAAATTAATCTAATCTAGAAAAGCATTAATCATTGGTTTGGTTTGAGTTTTAATCACTAAACTTGAATTGAAAAGAGAGATTGAAATACATCAATTAAGGTAAGATCTATAAAATTGAAAATTAGCTTGAACTTAATTAAACTTAATGACTCAAACTAAACCTAGTTACCAACCTTAATTAAATTAATACTACTAACTAAGAAGGCTTGTAAATTTAAAGACTAAAAAGGAGGAAAATTCAAACTTGATTTCAAAAGAGGTCAAAGCAATTAATAGGTAAAAGTCAAAAGTCTTAAAAATGGAAAGCTACTAACAACTTTCAAACCTCCAAAGTTTGTTTGAACAAAATGAGTAAAAAGCTTCAACATGAAGTTTCAATGGAGATTTTACTACAAGAAGGAGAACAAACTAGAAATTGGAAAAGAACTTTGAAAATGGCAAGAGAACCACAACAACATCTAAAAATAAACCACTACAAACACATACCAACAACAAACAACACAAGAACAACACCAAATAAGGGAAAGATTAATACCAATATTTCATTCCAACCAAAAGCTTCAAATGTAGAGTGCAATCTTCAAAACACCAAGTTCAACTTCATAAAGTACAACCCACAAATGAGAGAGATGTCACCTTCTCCAACACTTATGAACAACTACTAACTAACTAATTAACTAAGCTAAATTAAAGGAGCTAACTAAGGACTATATCTAGGGTTTGCAATGGAATAGTGAAAATGAGCTTGGAAGAGATTGAATGGGGTTCAAAATCAACCAAGGAAGGATAAGGTAAGTGAAGGAGAGTGATTGCCTATTTATATAAAAACGCAGGGACAAAAATGTCAAAACCAGTCAAAAATCTGCGTGTCAGTCGATCGACTGAGAACCAGTCGATCGACTGAAAGCTGTCGATCGACTGGAATGCCCAAAATCACAAAACACACTGCCCGCCAGTCGATCTCATCATCCCAGTCGGTCCTTCATTCGATCGACTGGCACTTAGTCGATCGACTGACAGGCAGCTCCGGCTCGTTTTCTCGTCTCCACTCTAATCATCCGCCGGTTATCGCCCCTCGTTCACGCTGTGTTTTCTTGCTTTGTCCGTTCCAATCCGAGTCGAGTGGGATGCTTCGAGCGTGCGTGGATCCCGCTTGGTCATCCTACGGCCAAAAATACGAAAAAGGGTAAAATTGTACGAAAAACTACTAAAAACCGCATAAAAGTTATAAAAACCTAAAACTAGTAAAATCGGCCAAAACGACTCCTAATACACATAAAAGCACGCAAAACACATGCAAGCGCAACACAAAACGGTAACAAAAATACGTACAAAAATATGCAAATCAACCACCCCACACTTAGAATGATTGCTTGTCCTCAAGCAAAACTAATATGAAATTACAAAACTGCCCCCGGACAATGAACTAATGCACCAAACCTAATTTGAGACGTCGTATACTACAATTCTTGTTAGCTCGGCTAAAAGGACGACAATGATGCGTTGATTAAGAAAGTTTGGATCGACTACCGAAACCTAAAAGTACTAGGTAACCCTCCAAGTCGGTCCCCTCGTCCCTGCCTCGGCTAAGGTCTATCCACGCTTGAACCGTTAATCGGCTCCCTACTAGCCTCGATTATCTACGACTCTCTTTACACACAAAATTTACAACGAAAAGTAAAAAGTACAAGAATTGCACATTTATTGCGTAAGCACTTCAAGGATTTATAATGTATCCTTGTCTATTCAACACCATTGTTCTTTTTTTGGTACCATGAACATGAGGTACTTAAATAATATGTACAATACAACGAGCGTTCAACGACTCCGATCATTCGTTGCTACTAGCAACTTACAATTTTTTATTTATTTATTTATTTATTTTGATCGAGCACATGCATTTGACGACTCCAACATACAAAGTAGCATCCTATAGAGAGTATTCGATAACAAGGCTAGTTGAGGCACTAGTTCAAAATTGAGAACGAGGATAGCACGAAGCTAAAGCCGGACAAAGTTTCCAACAAGTCAAATTCCCTAAGTACACTAAATCCGATCGACAATCTAAACTTCTTAAATAAATAATCAAAACCGCGTCACTTCGCCAAGGTTCCAAACAAACGTAACACACACGCTACTCAAATCATCACAAGTAAGCATGCAAGAAATCAAAATCCTAAGACGAACCCTAACCACCCCACACTTAAAACCTAGCAATGACCTCATTGCATATTAAGCTTAAAGAAAACGGTAAAAAGTGTAAGGAAAAGAGAACGCCCCTAGTTCCGAGCTTGTGCCGACACGGTTGTGCATAGACCTCTCCGGGAGTCGAGGCAAGCTATCTACAAGAAATGAACAAATA
>BMAC01000007.1:3210803-3242412 GCA_014905375.1 Phtheirospermum japonicum | reverse complement strand
AGAACCACAACAACATCTAAAAATAAACCACTACAAACACATACCAACAACAAACAACACAAGAACAACACCAAATAAGGGAAAGATTACTACCAATATTGCATTCCAACCAAAAGCTTCAAATGTAGAGTGCAATCTTCAAAACACCAAGTTCAACTTCATAAAGTACAACCCACAAATGAGAGAGATGTCACCTTCTCCAACACTTATGAACAACTACTAACTAACTAATTAACTAAGCTAAATTAAAGTTGCTAACTAAGGATTATATCTAGGGTTTACAATGGAATAGTGAAAATAAGTTTGGAAGAGATTGAATGGGGTTCAAAATCAACCAAGTAAGGATAAGGTAAGTGAAGGAGAGTGATAGACTATTTATACAAAAATGCAGGGGCAAAAACGTCAAAACTGATCAAAAATCTGCGTGTCAGTCGATCGACTGAAAGCTATCGATCGACTGGAATGCCCAAAATCACAAAACACACTGCCCGCCAGTCGATCTCATCATCCTAGTCGGTCCTTCAATCGATCGACTGGCACTCAGTCGATCGACTGAAGTGCAGCCGATCGACTGACAGGCAGCTACGGCTCGTTTTCTTGTCTCCGCTCTAATCGTCCGCCGGTTATCGCCCCTTGTTCACGCTGTGTTTTCTTGCTTTGCCCGTTCTAATCCGAGTCGAGTGGGATGCTCCGAGCGTGCGTGGGTCCCACTTGGTCATCCTACGGCCAAGAATAAAAAAAAGGGTAAAATTGTACGAAAAACTACTAAAAACCGCACAAAAGTTATAAAAACCTAAAACTAATAAAATCGGCCAAAACGACTCCTAATACACATAAAAGCACGCAAAACACATGTAAGCGCAAAACAAAACGGTAACAAAAATACGTACAAAAACATGCAAATCAGCGTTCTTCAAAACTTCTTTCAACATAGAAAATGATTAGTTGCTCTACTTGTTAAGAACTTTTAGATGCATAAGAGTTACCACAAATGATAGTTTGGTAAAACTCTTACAACCTGGATATAATTCTTTATCGACATATCTCAATAATTGCATAAATTTGTCAGACTCCCACTTTGGCACTGCATTTTCATTTCTTATTAACTCGTCTTTCCCTCTCCACGCATTTGTTCCTGCTGCCACATAATAATCTTCTAGCAACTTTGCAGTCAGCGTGATCACTCATATGCCGATGATTATTACTTTTAGTCATTTCATCTAGGTTGGTCATTTTCTTCTAGTTCATTAGTATCTAATTCTTCATTACTAGAATCGTCAATTTCCTCACCATGAAGCATCCATGTGACATAATTCTCAAGTATCCCATACTCTAATAAATTGGCTTCAGCATCTTCTTGATATTGGAGGCACACATTATTACATTTCTTAAAAGGACACCTAATCTTTTCAGATACTTATATTGAAGAATATGTAAAATCTAAGAATTTTATAATGGCATTTTGATATTCACGGAGTCTTCTATTCGCAAGAAACATCCAACTTTTGTCCATATCCTACACAAGTTATAAAATCACACTTTTAAATAAAATCAATGTCGAAAATCACATAACTATTTGAAACGTTAGTTGAGACATTATGTCAAACACCTAACAAGCAAACTCAATTTCTTTAGAGAAATTTTTTACCTCGTGAACTATGCCCAACTTGACACTTTGCCTCCTAAACTTTTATTTCATACACTTTACCTCCTAAACTTTACGAATTTTGCACTTAACCTCCTGAACTCCCATTTTTGGTGGAAATTCTGGCCGGAGCTCACTCGTGTGACATGCACGCTTACATATAAGGGGTAAAACCGACTTTTCATCTCTTCCTTATGACTCCTGCATAAAACAATGGCACGTGAGCACTCGTGTGACCTATTAAGATAATGTTCACATGAATATATGTATTCACGTAAGATTTGGAACATACATAGTGCTCACGTGCCATTGTTTTGAGAGGGAGTCATGAGGAGGAGATGAAAAGTCAATTTTACCTCTTATATGTTAGCGTGCATGTCACACAAGTGAGCTCCGACTAGAATTTTCACCAAAAATGGGAGTTCAAGAGGTTAAGTGCAAAAATCATACAGTTTAGAAGGTAAAGTGTATGAAATAAAAATTTAGTAGGCAAAGTGTCAAATTGAGCATAGTTCAGGAGGTAAAAAAAAAGTTTTTCTCATTTCTTTACAACAAGGCTAAAATACCCATATACCTACATTTTTCCAATAAATTTATTTTTTACCTTTAGAGTAAAATACTACTACCAAAACTACAATTCCGAACCAAAACACCCAAAAGTACATGATTTAGGATTAAGAGAACTTATTCTCTCTTTATATCATATCTTTAGAGCATCTTTAATGCCATATTCTATTTTGGAAGTCTATTTTAGAGAGAAATAGAGAGATGTAATTATTTTAATGGAAGAAAAAATGAAAAGATGGGACAACAAAAAGGAGAAAGAAATGTGAAAATGATGAGAGAGGTAGAAATATATATAAAAATAATAATAAAATAGTAGTGGAAAAAGTGTAGAAGAGAGTGTATTTGTGGATTTGGAACGGGACACGATGTAAAAAATTTGAAAGAAAAATGGAATAAAATTGAAAAAAATAATTTTAAAAATGTAGAAATTAAAAAAATATGGGACCCACTATTTTTTTTTTATCTATATCTCACTAAAAATGGACTTTGCAAATGGACTTTAGCAATAAAGATGCTCTTAGTTAGCACCTCCTCAAATCACTCTTTCAATTAAAAAGCCATTCTAAAAAAATTAGTAATAAACACGCCTCCTTCATAAAATATTTGATTCATTCTACAAATCCAAAAAATACCCTGAGCTGAAATCCCCAAAACCTAAATCACTAAACAATATTTAATTCATTGTACAAAACTTCTATAGAATTTAATACATCAACACAAAACCAAAAAATATTTAATAACTAACTATGAACAAGAAAATAAATAAAAGCAACTGCAAGTCTTGCAATTGAACTTATAAATGACTCATGATGTAATTGTAAAGTACTTGAGCACATCTATGTGTATATTAAGTATTTTTTGCCTCATCAACAGAGATATTAAGTATACTCAGAGTCCACTTACGAGTTTTTTTCTTCACTATATTCTTCTTTGTTCGTGAGACCTTTTGCCGAAGTCCGAACACGGGGAATTTGGGGAAGAAGTTTGAAGACAAAAAGTATTAAGGTTTCAATTTTGATAATAAATAAAGTTGAGACAAGAAAAATATAAAACTTGAATTATATACAGTAAAAAACATTACCCCAAATCACACATAGTTATTTTTAATCAGATAAACAATCACAAATATTTTGGGAATGAAAATACACCCCCAACGTATAAAAAATAAAAACAATGACATTACAAAGGAGAAATTATAGTCCAAGTGTGAAAAATGAAATAGAAAAGAAAAGGTGGCATTCAGACTCATTTTCCCTTACAGTAGTTCACAACTTCATGGTTTCTCAATTCTAAAATTTAAAATTTGACTTTATTTTGATAAAAAATGAGTTTAGTCAGTATAGTGCAGCTCTAGCCATTTGAGAATGCATTTCAGGCATTTATGAGACCTGAACCAAGATACTATTCCCCTCCCATTTGAGAATGCATTTCAGGCATTTATGAGACCTGAACCAAGATACTATTCCCCTCCCCCCTCCCCAAAAAAAAAAAAAAAAAACAGAAACAACCTAACTCTAACCTAATTAAAATTCCATTATAGCTCCAATAAACCCTAACCATTCTATGAGCAGTAAGAATTCGCAAAGACAATAATGACACAATATCCCAATTTCTTAGCCAAACAAAAATCCCAATAATTTGCACATAATATCAATAATTTATCAATGCCAGAAAACTATTCACATAATTAGAAAATGATGAGCATAAAAGTAAGAGAAGTGAAGAACTTAATAATACCTATTTTTTGGTGGAGGAGCTTAGATTTTTGAAGGACTTTTCCCTTTGATGGAATTTTTGTGAAACACCGATTTGTGTAGAGACTTAGGATTATACGAATAATGGATTTTCTAGGAACCCGTCCATCGAAGTCTGGCTTGTTGTCGAGTCATAATCTAATTGTCCTTACTCTTAATTTAATATTTAGCAAAATTGTACTTAGCTTTTAGTCAATGATCACGATAACATATGAAATAAGACCTGCCACTTTATCAAACTAAATCAAAGCACTTACGCAAAGGTTAATTAATTAAGTAAGTAGGTGACAAATTAATATTAACTCATCATGTATGAATTAATAATAAAGCAACAAAATAGCGAGATAAGAAGGAACCAGAAATCAAATGCAACCCAAAAATGAAGCCTCAAATCTGAAGTGAAACAAAGACACCCTTTATTAACTGTCGGTTGTAGAATGATAAAGCTTGCATGAACAACAACTTAGTTGTCCTTCTCGCTGGTTCACTTGGTAAATCATAGTGACACGAAAGGTGAAAATCAAAAAAGGTAACCTAGCCCTTGGTCTCGATCCCCGTCAGCAGCACCTCATAGGTCGCACAAAGCTCCATTTTTTCTAGCCAATTGAAAAATAGACTCGACTTCAAATTCAAATAGACTTAACTTCAAATTCAAATGAACAAATATCTAAAATCTTGTTTCCTATACTACATCAATCCATACTTTCGAAAGCCAAGTCATATCAGCAAAGAAAAAAAGCATCTACACATTTATGGCTAATTAAAACAAAATTGTATTTGCTGGGGCATATTATATATGACCTAATTAAAATCAATAGTGAGGGGACTATTAAGCAAAATTTGGCTACTCAAATCAAGTCATTAAATTCATGAAACCCACAAAGACAAAAATTCAAAATTAGGTGATATAAAGATAAAAAAAAGCTGAAAAGCAAAATCAATTTAATAGACTGTTTGATCAAAACTTGGGTTATATCCAAATTTCAATTGGAACAACAAATGAAAATTTCTAAAATTCCCTCGTATCAGACAATTGGCTTTTATATCAAAAACCTTCTTTTACAGACTGCAGAGTGTTTACAAAGAAATTTGCAACCAATAATTTCAACACGATTAAACTAAAAAATTATGGAAATGGATAAAAATATAATTGTAAAAAATGAAAAGCTAGTTTTGAAATCAATAGGATTTTCTTCAGCCTCAAACCTGGAAAAATAGAAACATATGAAGATTTCAATTACGATTTAGAAGGTACCTACTGCTTGTGCACTGTTGCTGGGTTTAGAAAGTTCAAGTGATCACAGAGTATCACAGGGATACTGATCATTTGATAACCTCGAAGAAATTTACAAAGAAAAAGACCTGAGCAATTCAAAAGGTTAAAATCTCACTTAGTCGTTCTTTGTCCCCCCTCAAAACCCCACTTTGGTGTGTATATATACTAATAAGCGCTGTTCTAAAAATCGGCCTAGGCGCCCGCCTAGGCGGCGCCTAGGCGTTAGGTGCCACCAATCCGCCTACGATTTTTAAAAATTGGCCAAAGAAATCGTCGGGCGCCCTAGGCGCCAGGCTAGTTTTTTTTTTTTAATTATGTCCTAAAACGACGTCATTTTTGGGCCTATTTTTTGATTATTTTGATTTTATAATATATTTTATGGTTTTTTTATTTAACTAATGAACTTATGGATCTATGTTGTTTTGAACTTTGGATCGAACAATAGCTTTAAACTTATGAATTGTAACTTGTGATTATTACTTTTAGTTTTGAATTGTCATAAACTTTATTGTGTAGCAGGTAGTATGTTAAACTATTAAATGGTTGGATGTAAAGTTGTAAATTAGGGTATTTATTTTCAAATTCTAGGCCCCGCCTAGACGTCCTAGGCGCTAGGCGCTGGCCTGACGCCTAGCAGCCGCCTAGCGATTTTTAGAACACTGCTAATAAGAAATCTAAATGTTGGGTGGTTTTTTAGGATTACAAGTAATATGATGAAAAAGAGAAGCGATAAAGAACAACACAAGAAATTATTTACCTAATTCGTCAGAGAGAGATTCTGACTACGTCTGGGGGCGCTGCTAAACCATAAATCTGCACTCTAATAATTTTTTAGATATGGTTACAATTACACAACCAGGCTAACAAGAAAACCCTAGGCTTGGATGTACAGTACTTCAGGCTCCACAACCCAACAATCTCCCACCTGGAGACTGATCTCAAATGTAACCATCTCTACATCTTCTCAACGTAATTCATAACTTTAGCAGCGCCAAGCCTTTCTCTCAAGTTTCAAGCCCTGTTGAAGCCATGCATAGCTTCGACTTCTCCAAGGTCACAACGTTAGTCAACATATCGGTAGGATTGTCTATTCCACGAATCTTCACTGGCTGCAAGATCTTCTCTTAGATTTTCACTAAGAGATAACATATGTAGTGATACTTCAACTCAATCTGCTTTGTTCTTAAATGAAATGTTGGATTCTTAGCCAAGAAAATTGCACTCTGACTATCACTGTAGAGGATACCATTTTCCTGCTCTTTCCCCAACTCACCCAAGAAATTTTGAAAACCATACCATCTATTTACTAGACTCTGTCACTGCTACATACTCTGCTTCTGCGGTAGATAGAGCCACAACCTTCTGCAACTTAGAAGCCCAAGATATCGTTGTACCACCCAAAGTAAATACATACCCGGTAGTACTTCTCCTTCTATCAAGGTTACTTGATGCTAAATCTGCACCAGTGTATCCTGCAAGCTCAACGCCTTTGCCATCAAAACATAGGGCTCTCTCTTTGGTGCCTCTCAAGTACCTAAGGATCCACTTCACTGCTTCCCAATATTGTCTACCCAGATTGCTCATAAAACGGCTAACTACTCCCACCGCATGAGAAATGTCTGGTCTCATGCACACCATCGCGTACATGATGCTACCAATTTCTGAATCGTAGGGAACCCTCTTCATATGGGCACGCTCTTCATCACTACTATGAGAATCTTTGCTAGATAGTTTGAAATGACTATCTAGCGGGATACTCACTGGCTTGGCATTCTCCATGTTGAATCTTTTCAAAACCTTCTCGATGTACTCCTCTTGAGAAAGATACAATTTCCCTCCTACCAAGTCTCGAGTAATCCGCATACCCAAAATCTTCTTGGCTTCTCCAAGGTCTTTCATAGCAAACCGTTCTGACAATTGTTTCTTCAATCTATCCACTTCTCAAGCATAAGAACCTACTTTCAACATGTTATCAACATATAGCAATAATATGATATAACTATCATCAAAACTCTTGAAGTAGAAACAATGGACAACATCGCATCTGAAGAAGTCAATATCAAGCATGAACTTATCAAACTTCTTGTACCACTATCTCGGAGCCTGTTTCAAACCATACAAACTCTTCTTCAGTTTACACACTAGGTCGCCATTACCTCCAGACAAGTATCCTTCTGGTTGGTTTATATATATGTCTTCCTTCAAATCACCATGGAAAAATGCTATTTCCTCACCCAGACCAGAATGTGACTTTAGCACTGCCTGCCTCTATTCCTTCCACAACCTTCGTTGGTCTGGGTGAGTTACCTACCGGGGTATCACCCAACGACCTTCCTGAGGAGGGTGTCATGGAGCATCTGGAGAGATATCTGGATGCTGAACACTGATGTAGGTTAGGCTGGCCTAACTTGTGTGTTGTTTTCTGATTTTGCACCTTGATTGTTCTGTACTTAAAACAATTATTGTCGTTTTGTAATTTTAGGGTTTCCTTGTTTTAAGGAAACCCTAGTACTATTTTTTTATGGATCACGTGCTCTAGTTTATTTATATATGTCTATTCTCCCATTATGCATTTCATTATGGCTTCTTTTTCGTTACTCGAGGAAATTGACACTTTGAAGAGGAAAAATCTTACACTCTTTTCTGAAAACTTCAATCTCTCTGACAAACTTTCTGTGCTCCGCGAGAAATTTTCTCAAGTATGTAGACTTTTGGAGAGGAAGAGACAAAAGAAATGCCACTATAAGCGTGAGTGGGCTGAGCTCCGCCAGCTCAACCATCAACTCTAAGAGGAGAAAGCTGATCTGCTTAAATTAGTATGCCGGCTAACCACTACTGCCAGCGAGGATCACTCCCCCTCTGAACGAGCGGAAAGGTATCGCCAACGCCTCCACGCGACTGAGCGCGAACTGTGGCATGTCCGCCGAGTTATGTATTTTCATAAGAGGGCTTCTTCTTCCTACCCATGACGTTTTATGTGACCTGATTTCAATTTTTTCATTTTGATGTATTTCTGTGTTCTTGGCGTTTCTTTAGAAAATGTGAGCATTTCTTTTCATTTCATGTACTTCAATGAAGCTCGTGAAATTCTGTTGTGTATTGGAATAAACTCATTGCTTTGGATGTTTTTCGTTTTATTTTTCTTGCAATTTGAAACCGGGTCTAGATAATCATCCAGCCAATAATCTCTTCAGCCAATCGAGGTTGCAACTCTACTGGAAATCAAGTTCAGTATTTCAGGGTACCCACCCCATAATCACTCAAGACTAAAACTTTTTATTAACAATTGGATCAGGTTCGTCAAGGCATCCGCCTCTAGCCAATAAGGGCTAGCATTTCGCTGATAATCAGGTTAGGATTTTTGAGGCATCCGCCTTTATCCAATCAGAGCTAAAATTCTACTGACAATCAATTCAGGGTTTTTGGGGCAATCGCCCTTAGCCAATCAGGGATAAAATCTTACTGACAATCAGGTCAGGATTTCTGGGGCATCCGCTCTTAGCCAATTAGGGCTAAAATCTTACTGACAATCAGGTCAGGATTTTTGGGGCATCCGCCCTTATCCAATCAATGATAAAATTTTACTAACAATCAGGTCAGGATTTTTGGGGCATCCCCCCTTAGCCAATCAGGGCTAAAATTTTATTGACAATCAGGTCAGGATTTTTATATAAATAAGCTTCATGCATTAATCTTACACATAATATTTTTCGTAGGTTTCTACATTCAACGCTCGGGGTACTTTGACTCCATCCATCTGCTCTAATTCATAGACCCCTCCTGCAAGAGTTTTCGTGACCTTGTACGGTCCTTGCCAAGTAGCATCTGGCTTTCCTTTGGTCTTACCTAAGTTAGTTCTGCGGAGGACCAGGTATCCTATCTGAAAATGCCTCTTCACTACCGATTTATTATAGGTTGCCCTGATCCGTCCCCTCATGTGCTCCATATTTACCACAACTCTTTCTCTCTTTTCCTCAGTCAACTCCCCCCGACGCGTCCTAGTTTTCCGCCGCGGCTGTCTCTTCTGGTCTGCCTGATCCGACTTTTTTGGGTGGATTTTTTACTGCGCCTAACCTATCTTCTGGTAGGGTTTCCCATGCAGTACCCGATTCTTTTTACCACGACCCGTTAAAATCTGGACCCGTCCTTTCCACGTCAGCAACCCCTGTTGATAATTCTCCGATTTATTTTTCTCATTCGACTGAGGCCCAGCGTGCTGTCTCTACCCAGGCCCAGCCATTCGACTTTAATGTCATGCCTTCTGCCCAGGAGGCCCAAGCCCAGACACATACTTCTCCAGCCCAATACCCTGGGACTCTATTTCCTGCCATACACGCTCCTGCCCAGATTGACACGGATGCGGCCCAATGCACCAACAACTCCCAGGCCCAGCAGGTCTATTATCCAACAACTCTCCAAGCGGCCTATACTTTGAACCAGAATCCCCAAAATCAACTCCCAACGGCTTCTCCTCTAATCCAACAGCGGGCCCCCTCCATCACTTCAGGCTTTGGCTGCCCGCCCATTTACAATCCGGGCCTGGCTTTCTTATCTCAATTTCACACGACGGGCCAACCCAATAAAAAATACCCGTCTTCGACTCCGATCAAGAAAGGGGATTACTARTCGGTTACGATAAACGAATCCCTCTACCAATCTCGTGTTTCGGTTTTACGCAACTCCCTTATAGGCCGTCTCCTTCAGCCGAAAGGATCCAAACCCCTTACGATCGCTGACATTAGGTGTCGCATTGGAATTTCGTAGCATCTCTTTCACTATTTCTGAGGACAGAAACTGCGCTTTTACCAAGACGACCTGGAAGCTTGGTTTGTCTACTCTTAGGCTTTTCCCGTGGACCCCGGACTTCAATCCTTATAAGGTACCTTCGACTTCTTCTCAGGTTTGGATTTGCATTTATGAATTGCCTATAGAATAATGGGATCGTTCCTTTATTAAGGATATTGCTAGGGCTGTTGGTACACCCATGCAAATTGATGAGTGCTCCCTTAATGGCTCGGTAGGACACTTTGTCCGTGTGCTGGTTGAGCTCAATCTCGAGCATACCCTTTAAGAAACGATAATGATTGAGCGTGAGGGGTATTGCGGCTATGTTTCGGTGGGCTATGAAAACCTACCGGATTTTTGTTCGTTTTGTAAAACGGTGGGACACCTTGTCGAGTCCTGCCCTACTCGCAAAACTCGTGCCGCCCCGAAGGTAGATAGCGGTGATTGGCAGACGGCCAATACTCGACGCTCCCGGAGGCATTCTAAATCTCGGGATCAGCATGTTCGCACCCGTCTGGAACACCACCCGATTTCCATCCCCACCTCTTCTGCTGACTTGACGACCTTAAATGCTTTTACTGTGTTACAGTCGGATCTTAATCCAGAGTCCCCACCCTCCTCTTCTGCACCTACTATTGAGGCTCTTGCTCCCCCTTCCACTTTGGATACCAATGCCAAGGGTCCCAACTTCTCCTTTCCATCGACCCTGATCCCTCCCGTCGTCGGCAGCACCCTTGCAAGAGGAGCTGTGCGTGGTACCCCGGCTACACAAGATCGTCCTGTTTCCACCCTTGGAGATAACCTCTCGTCCACTCCAGCCCCCGGGGCTCCTAATGATCGTACACTTGCTTTGTACGACCCTAATAAAGCGTCCAAAACACTTTTGCCGACTCTGTCCGGTGGTCAGATTTTGACGACTCTAATGTTAGCCTGGCTTCACTCGATAAGGAGCTCTCTCATCTAGAACAATTGGACATGAGGACTCGCCACCCCTCCACCTCCACGTCTGATTAATGCGTTGCCTCTTCTGGAATATTCGAGGGATAGGTAATTCGGCCTCTCGCTTAGTCCTTAAGGAGTTTTATCGGGTTCATCGACCCGATTTTCTTGCTATTGCGGAACCCATGGTTTCTTTCAATAGTATTCGGGCCTCTTTCTGGCATTCCCTTGGCCTTACCCTTGTTGCTGAGAATTTCCGCGGCATCGGGATCCCTGACGTCTGGATTTCCACGAGCTCCACTGTCACCTCGACTTCCATCCTCTTCTCCTCGGAGCAGATCATCCTCCTTAGGGCAGTCTTCGGTGACCTTGATTTTCACCTCGGCGTCGTGCATGCCCACAACTCTTATTTGGAGCGTCGCCCTCTCTGGAGGGACATCTTGAGCCTTTCCCTTCCCCGCCTGCTGATCGTCGGTGACTTCAACGCGGTTCTTGGTGCCCACGAGCATCGCGGGGGCAATCCCCCCGATATTTCTTCCTGTTCGGACTTTCGTAGTTTCTTAGATGCTGGAGATTTCTTACAGGTCTCCACCGCCGAAGGTTTCTTCACCAGGGTTAGCCGCTTCCACTCGGAGGTTCGTTTTGCTCGTCTGGATCGCGTTATTCATTCTGCTGACTTGTCCCTGGTTTGTGGACGTATTTCTGGAACTCTCCTGCCCCGTAATCATTCTGATCATCACCCCATTCTCCTAGATTGTTCTAGGGATACCCTTACCACTGCGGGTCATCGGATTTTTCATTTCCAAAACTTTTGGACTTCTCAGACTGGTTTTCGCTCCCTTGTCATCACTGCCTGGGTCCTCCCTCACCAGAATAATAACCCTATTATCTCCCTCATGGCTAAACTGCGTTACCTTCGCGGTGCTCTCCGAGAATGGAACGCTCAGAAAGTTGGTAATGTTCATCGCCAGGTTGACTCCTCTCTTGCCGAGCTTATGAACTTACAATCTCGCAGTCAGGACACGGGGTACTCCAAAGCTGACATGGAAGCTGAGATTGCCCTTCAAGTCCAGTCCTCCTCCCAGCTCAACACTCAGGCTAGTATCCTTCGACAGAAGATACGAGCTGAGTGGCTCACGGATGGGGATCGTAACTCGGCCTTTTCCATCGGAGTTTCAAGGCTCGGGTTTCGAAGTCCACCATCAGCTCTCTCTTGATTGATGGGGTGATCAGCCACTCCCCTGATGCGATTCAGGGGAAGATCATTTCTTTCTTCTCTGATCTCTTCTCTGCCGGTCAATCTCTCCAGGACCCTACTTGGATTAATGAGTTTCTGCACCCTGTTGTTGACACTCATTCCCAAGCTTCTCTTTCTACCACTCCGAGTGATGATGAGATCCGCGAGGCTATTTTCTCTCTCGCCCCTAATAGTGCCCCTGGTCCAGATGGCTTTAATGGTCATTTCTTTCAGAAGTGCTGGGACATTGTCGGACAGGATGTTTGTTTGGCAGTCCGTCACTTCTTCATTTCGTCCTCCCTCCCCAATGGCTTTAACTCCAGCTTCATGATTCTTATCCCGAAGGTTAAAGGTGCGATGCGGGTGGAGGATTTTCGGCCTATCGCCCTTAGCAACTTCCCCTTCAAAATCATCACTAAGATCATGGCTACACGTCTTGGCGTAGTCGTTGGTAAGATGATTTCTGACTCCCAGTTTGGGTTTATTCCGGGCAAACAGATTCATGATTGTATCGCTGTCGCTTCTGAGGCCTTTAATTGCCTCTCTTCCCGTGCCTTCGGTAAGAACATGATCATGAAGATTGACATCCGTAAAGCCTTTGATACCTTGGATTGAGGCTTTCTGATTTCGGTCTTGCACCGTTTTGGTTTCCCTTCTACCTTCATTGGCTGGGTTAAATCCATTCTTCAGTCCGCTCGCATCTCTGTGCTCCTTAATGGTAGCCCCGCTGGCTATTTTGGCTGTTCCAGGGGTGTTCGCCAGGGGGACCCCCTCTCCCCTCTTCTCTTTTGCATTGCGGAAGATGTCCTTGCGCGTGCCCTCTGCTTCGCTGCCACTCGAGGCACGATTTCCTCTTTCCAGGCTGGTCTTTCGTTGTATTTCCCGACTTGCCTTCTCTATGCTGACGACATCCTTGTTATGAGTCAGGCTTCGACTCGTGATGCTAGAGCCATCCTTGATATCTTCTGTCGCTATGGGGATTTCTCTGGGCAGATTCTCAATCCGGAGAAATCTAAGATCTATTTCGGCTCTTCGGTTACTCCTGCTGTTACTCGCCACATCTGTCGTATCTCTAATTTCTTTGTGGGCTCCCTCCCAGCTTCCTATCTCGGTGTCCCTATGTTCCGGGTTAGTCCTCATGTTACTCATCTTGGTCCAATCCTTGATAAGACTTTGGCCAAGTTTGGTACTTGGAAAGGGTCCTCTCTGTCTCTTGCTGGTCGTATTTGCCTTGTTAACTCGGTCATTACCAGCACTACTGTTCATTCCATGCTTATTCTTAAATGGCCTACCTCGCTTACTTGTAGGCTTGAGACTGCTATTAGGAATTTCATTTGAACGGGTGATATTTCTAAGCATAAGCGCTGTACTGTTAACTGGGCCCGCTGCTGTGCCCCGCGTGAGGAAGGTGGCCTTGGCATCCGCTCCGTCACCACTGTCAATTCCTCATTTCTCCTCAAGTTTGCTAACAACTTGCTCAATAAGGACTCCATAACCTTCCATCTTCTCTGTGAGCGCTTTCTTAAGCTGAATGGTTCCCCCCGCGCCCATGTCTCCTCGTCCATCTGGGGTGGAATCAGAAGTCACGTTTCTAGCATTTTGGAGAATTCCCGTTGGATTCCGGGCAGCGACTCCAGAGTTAGTTTTTGGTCGGATAACTGGCTTGGCTATTCCATCGCTTCCCGCATCGGCATCCCTGAGACTCTTAGGCCTCGCTTTTCTCAGACTATCGCTGATTACTTCTTTTCTGGGATCTGGCACATCACGGAGAGCTTCTTTGTTACCTTCACTGATATCGTCATAGATATCCTCGGATTTCCTATTGTCCCCTTCACCAATGATAAGAGAGTTTGGACCATTTATCCTTCTGGGGACATCTCTGCTAAGATTGCGTATGATCATCTCCGTCCGAAATTTCTCAAGGTTCGTTGGGGCAGTTGGGTTTGGTCATCACATATTCCGGTGCGGCGTTCTATCACTGTTTGGAAGGCTATTTCTAACCGGCTCGGTGTCTTCGACGTGATCTGCAGGCGAGGGTTCATTGGTCCTTCTTTTTGCTGCTTTTGCTTTGAGAGCTCTAAGAAGATTGATCATATCCTCACGGAGTGTCGTTTTGCGCGTTATATCTGGGGCTAGATTGAGGATGTTTTTGATATCAACTCCCCCTTTCAGGTGGTTTTGATCATTTTTGTATTTTTGCTATTGACTGTCGTTTTAGTGCGCAGGTACTCTTCCTTTGGAAAGTGGCTTTCATCTCGACGGTATGGACGATCTGGCATCTCAGGTGCAATTTCGTCCATAATGGAGTTCACCCTTCCACCACTGGGGCACTCATTCTCATTCGCTCACTCTTAGTAGAGTCTTCCGCCCTGGATAACGGCTCGATGGAAAACACCGTTTCGGACCTGCTATGTTTGCGCAAATTGGGCGTGCGTGGTAGGCCCGCGCCCTTACCGACCCTTACCCCTGTATCATGGTTGCCCCCCTCACCTGGTTGGATTAAGGTGAATACGGATGGCAGTGCTCTGGGCTGTCCTGGAGATTGTGTTGCGGCTGGCATCTTCTGCACTTGTCGGGGCTTTGTAAAAGGCGGCTTCTCTAGACCGCTTGGCCAGGGTTATACTTTTGAGGCTGAGTTGGAGGCCGCGATTATTGCGGTCGAGGAGGCTGTTCAGAGAGGCTGGAGACGGATTTGGTTGGAATCTGATTCGACTTATGTGGTGGAGCTCTTTGTGAAGCGTAGCCTGGATGTCCCATGGCACTTCCTGACTCGTTGGCGTCGGATTCTTTTTATCACTACCTCGATCGAGTTAATGGTTTCGCATGTTTATCGAGAAGGCAATCGCGCTGCTGATGCGCTTTCCAAATCTGATTCTCCTCGTTACGTCTGGTTCACGTCACCCCCGGCGTTTCTCTTGGATCTGGTTAATGACGATATTTTGGGTAAAACGGTGTACCGTTCATCATGATCCTGACATCAGCCCCTCGGATGGCAGTCTAATCTCGGTCCAGCAGATGACCTTGGTATTGCTGCTTTCTGGATCACAACCTGCTTGTTGCAGCTTCTTTTTATTTTTAGCCGACCTGTGGCTCTTAGAGTTTTTCATTGCTCTGTTCTATTCCTTCTACTACTGGCTTGGGGAGGGTACTCTTTCCTCTACGAGGGTTTTTCCCACAAGGGTGGGTTTAACTCGAGAGGTTTTAATGAGGCCTGAACAGATGCCTTTGGTCAAGAAACAGACGTCGTGATCTCATTTGTATTAACTTTTTTCTACTTTTTAATAAAATCTCGCACTTTATTCAAAAAAAAAATATTTTGCTATCAAGTGAGGTTTTTTTTTTTTTTTTTTGCCAAAAAAAAATTTATGTGTAATAAATAAAAAATACATAACAACATTTGCATATTAAGTAAGAATTTTTTGCCATCAAGTAATGAATAGTTTTGGACATTAATTAATAAGATTTTGACATTAAGTAAGAAATTTTCAAACATATAACAAGAAGTTTTCGTTTATATAGTAAGATTTTTTTTTTTTTTTGACAAAACACTATTGCAGAAAAATATTTTCCTACAATACGGATAGCCACTCTGCTGCCAATAATATATTATTATTATTATTAAATAATAAATACAATGAAATAAAAATAATATTTAAATAAAAAAATGGAATGAGATGAGTGGTAAAACAATTATTAACTTCAACTCTCAAATTTTAAAAAAAAATAAATCTAATTATAAAATAAGATGAAATATGTGAATTCGTGAGTCTAAGTAGTAATTAAACTCTCGATCAATCCCGACCTCATTTAGTTGTCAAAATCGAGCCCTAATGGAAAAGCCCAGAATCCATCAACAAAATCGTGACTCTTTTTGGTATTAGGCTGCTATCCAGACCCGTCAATTACTAATTGCACAACGCCCAATTTATTAATTGAAGGTTTATTTGTCAATTAGTCTTGCATCCAATTTTAAGTTAAATAGTACCTACTTTTTGTCAAAAAGTCCAAAATTATGATATGAATATACCACAATACCCTTACTATTAAAATAACTAATAATAATAATGATAAAAATTTGGGGGTCACCTGCTGCCGCCGGCCGCCGCTGCCCGGCCGGAAAATTTTCCGGGCGCTGGAATTTTTTTCGATCACATTTTCTTTTTCTAATCATCTGAAAATATTTTCCGACCACCGAAATTTATTTCGGCATTTTTTTTTTTGCCCAAAATTTCTTACTGTATGTCTGAATTTCTTACTACATGTCCACTAAGTCAGTGCAGTCAGTTTTTTTTTTTCAACCCATATATTTTCTTACTACATGTCTGGATTTTTTACTATATGTATTTATTTCTTACTATATGTGCAAACATTTCTTACTATATGTCCAAATATTTTTTATTTAATGTCCAAAAAATAATTTCGATCACCGGGAATATTTCTTACTATATGTCCGAATTTCTTACTATATGTAACAGATTTTTTATTTAATGTTCAAAAATTCATACTTGATGACAAAAGGTATTTTATTTAATTGCAAAAGTTTCTTGCTTTGATGTGCAAGTGTTGTTATGTATTTTTTTACTTATTACACACTTTTTATTTTTACTTATTACACACTTTTGTTTCTCAAAAGAAATAGAAAAAAATATTCTTGCTTAATAGCAAATTATTATTATGTATTTTCTTATTTAATACAAATTATATATTATTTTATAGTGAAATTTCATACTTTATGTTCAATAAATTAATAAAGTTTCTTACTTTATATCCTTTAAAATAAGAAAGTTTGTTATTTTATATTCGAAAAAGTAGGAAAAGTTCTTATTATATAGTGAAGTTTCTTACTTTATTTTATAAAATAAAGATATTTTTAATTTATGTTCAAAAAAAAAAAGGAAAAATCTTACTCACTCCGTCCCAAAATGATGGTCCTGCGGTTGGTTTCACACTGATTAAGAAATGGGTAGTTTATATAGTTAATTCATTAATTTAGTTAGTATTTTCCAATTATACCCTTCTTGAATTTATTAATATCAATTAATAATTATAAAAATCAGTGTTGAAATTAGTATATTTGTTATTGGAATAGTAGGATTTTGTATTGTAATCATTAATTCTCAACTTACGAGGTAGAAAACTAGTATTTCAAGAATATTAATTAAGGGTATGTGTGGAAATGAAAAATTAATGATATGTTAAATAGTATTTCAAGAATATTAATTAAGGGTATGTGTGGAAATGAAAAATTAATGATATGTTAAATATGATAACTGGGCTATATTTGTGGGATGGACGAAAATGGAATACTGGATTATCTTTGTGGGACGGAGGGAGTACTTTATAGTGAAAATCTCATATTTTATGTATGAAAAAGTAAGAAGATTTCTTATTAAAAACTTCTTAATTTATAATGAGATTTCTTACTTTATATTTGTTGGCAAAAAAAAAAAAAATCGTCGGAAAATTTTTCCGGCGACGGTGGGGGTGGCCGCGGGAGGTGGTGATGTATTGTTTATTGATATTAATATTATATTATTATTATTATTATTATTATTATTATTATTTATTATGGGTAACTTTGTAATTGTATATTTATGGTTGGATTATTTGACATTTTGTATAATTAATCAGAGTATTTGACAAAAATATCTTTTTACTATTTAGTATTTGACAATTGCCCATAATTACAAATTATTAAACATTCCAAAAACTTTGTCCAAAATACTCCCGCATGGGCCCGTTCATTAACAGTTTTCCAAACCTCCTTCCGCCGCCACTCACCGCCGCCTCGAGCACCATTCTCCAAAAACCAACTCCGTCACCAAACAAGAAATCCTTACGCCACCTTAATCTGCCACATGTATGTGGTGAGAGGGCAGAACTAAACAAAAAAAAAAGAAAGAAAGAAAGAAAAGAAAAAGGAAAAAATATATATATATTGAACATTCTAATTCATGAAATTTTTGTTATAAAAAAGAAAAAGCAGCACCCTTGTTTTTATCTGAATATACGTAGTCCTCCTGTTAAGTAATTTAGTTGTAAAGGTATTTCAATTTAATTCTCTCACTAATACGATCAACGCGATTACTTGATCAAATTTCTGTATAATTATTATTTCACTGGTGCTGATCCAACTTCTTCCTTTCAAGATGCTCGACTTTCGGGTGGGCACCGACACCATCCTCCTAATAATAAAAATGGCCTACCGGATTAAGGGAGCAAGGGGTACAATATTACAATTGGATATGGCATTAAGACTTAAAAAAGAAAAAAGCATAAAGCCATATCCGTGAAGGTCTCTGAACCCGACGCCAACAGCTATGATTTTACTATTTCACGGGCTGCATTATTACTAATTCCAAATATGCAGTTTTCAAAGTGAAGCACGCGATAAGCTACAAAATAATAAAAATATAAATTAATTGTGATAGTTAAAACTAAATCCACCAAGGAAAATAACCAAACCTTCTTCACATCTTTCATACCATCGTAAACAAGTCGTAGCATATCAGAGAATTCGACATATGAACCACAATTTCAACCTGAAAGCCAAAATATATATGCTAACAAGACGAAGAGGCGTAAAACATTAGAAACAGAGACAAAATAATACAATTCCATCTGGCATGATACTAAAAAACCTAGTCCAGCGTATCACTACTTTTTATGTAGTCTTCCGAAAGTGGTTGACCAACAATTTGGCTACACCCTGAAAATTAACCTTGTCTTTGCCATCGAAAATTGCCTTCAGCTTGTTATCACAATAGATCTCCTTCTTATTGGCAGGGTTCTGGAAAACAAGATAACAATTATGAATGCAAAAGATAATTAATGAACAACAACAATAATAAAACAGATTCAGAACAATAATCAAAATGGAATGGAAAGCATTCGCAACGTTTTTGTATATCACAGTGTATATACTAATAATTCAAATTTGAGAAAATCGTTAGTAAAAGTCCAAGACTAACGTTACAGCAAGTTGATTACGCCAGTGCAAGTACTCTAATTGCTCTCTAATGTCATATCAATTCATAATACAATATGATATACATTATTCTCGCGTCCCTCAATTAGGTATTGCATTGTATTGTCCACTAATCAATTGACACTATAAGCTTTGCCAAACTACCATGATGTAAAAACACTATTTAGGGCAAAACTCTTTGAAGGCATTATACTGTTTGTTTTTCCAACATTACTTAACTTAGAATTTCTCATAATAAATTCATCATCAAATTCCAATGCACATCCATTGTTTATCGCCGTTGATTTTTTTCACGAAGCTATGCAACCTAACTATGTAATTGTCAAAAACTCTTCAATTGACACGGAAATCCATTTTCACAGTAGCAGTTTATACTCAACCAGACAGATAACAGTACAATTCAATATCCAGAGTTACAATATCTAGTTTTAATTTGCTTTTTGGTTTTTTCAATTTTTTTGGCATAACGCACTTAAAGCTGTACCAAAAACTATGATTGGAAAACATGAAATAATAATAATAATAATAATAATAATAATAATAATAATAATAATAATAATAATAATAATAATAATAATAATTAAATAAAGGAAATGTAAATTAATGCATTATGAGGGGTTTTAGACCTGAAGATTGTTCGACTTAATGTACTCCCAGATTTTCTTCACGGCGTCAGTCCGAGATGCTTCGGCGGATCCGAGAAACTTCGCGAGAGCAGGGGAAATCGGCTGCAACTTCTGTATGCCGGTGGCGCGAGGCGGAGCCTCGGGCTCTGCGGCGGCGGCGGCGGCCGGGGTGGACTTGGCGGCGGCCATCAGAGCTCGGCACTTGTTGCCAAATATCCTTGCTGGAAACGCCATTGCTTGATTTGTTATTTTTCTTTTTTCTCCGCGAGAGAGCAGATTACTTCTGTAAAACCCTAGAGAGAGGAAAAGGTATCGAAAGGGTCCGACTGCGCATTGCTCTTCTAAATATTGAGCAGATATTTGGCACCAAAAATCTACGAGTTCACTAAACTTCAGGTTCGCATTGTTTATATAATATTCAAGAATTTAACGTGAATACCCTAAATTTTAAAACATGTATTCATGATAGTTAAAATGAGTTATTAATATCCATGCTCTTAAATATTGAGAATACAATTAAAGTATGATCTTTGGGTACTAAGTAGTAGTAAGTAGTTACTACTAGCTAGGGACCAGGGCTAGAGAAGTAATATTGAACCATGTAATTCATTTAGCATATAGTGTTTTTGTTTAAAAAATAAAAAAGTAATCTTCGGAAATGAAAAGCAAGTACTAGTTTCAATTTTATTCTTCATTTTACTTGATAATTCATCTTTTTTTTTTTCTTTTTTTTTTCCATAAATCAACATAGTACTCCAAGTTTCAATTTTATCCTCCGAACTCACTTCAATGATCTTCATCGCAATTTTCATCTCACTCATTGCTAACTTATATATGCTCGAGGGACTTGAACCTTGTTTTTATTTTTATTTTTATTTTTATTTTTATATTATTTTTTTAATCCCTTATAAATCAGCTTACAAATAAATACCCACACACGCACACAAGGAGACTCAGTTCACTGACCTCCTCCCAAAGAAAGGAGGTTGATATCAGTTGAGCTAAACTCCTTCATTTTGAGAAAAACCAAGGAAATTCTTGTTCTAATTAAAGAAAAATAAAAATATTTTAACTCAAAGTATACAAAGAAATGGCTAGATTTTGTCAATTTCCACTGAACCCAACCAAAGATCAAGCCACTAATCCCTCTAACCATCACCACACAACACATGTTGAAGTAAGCTGATATACACTTCAATTAGTCACTATAGAAACTAAACTGTGTTAAGAGAAAATAGGACAAAAACGAAATTGGACAAACACACATTCCCTAGCCAAATTTTTTACACAACAATCAGTATTTGTTGTGGCTCTAGACAGGAGTGCCCATGATTATAGAACACCGTTTCTTCTTTTTTACAACACTGCAAAATGTTACTCAATTAATCCGATGAATAATGCCGATGACGGTGCCAATGTGAATCACGATGGGCATCGCGATGGCGACGATGGTGTCCGCTTCTACGCGGCTCATCACGATCTGAAGCGTCAGAGGAACTCGAATGACAATGCTTGTGTCTGTTGTTCCTCCTCTTCTGCTGTTGCCTAGTATCATCCGAGCTCTCTGACAAACTCGATTCCGAATGCTTTCGCTTCTTTCTCTTGTGTCTCTTATTTGATTTTCTCCTCCTCTCGTCACCGGACGATGAGTCACTTTCTTGATCATCTTGTGCAGGAAGAGGAGACCTCTTTCTATGCTTGCTCTTTTTAGACTTCTTCTTGGCCTTGCTTGAAGAAAAGTTGGTAAGCAACCAAGGAACCCTGCGAATAAGATTAAAAAATAAATAAATTACATTAAGTACCAAAAATACCCTTGATGTTTAGTCTAAATACCCTTGCGCAATCTACTTAACTAATTCCTTTTGGGCAGCACTTTCCAAAATTTCATACCAATACATCATAGCACAAACACTACAAGAAAAATAGCAATAGACATCATTAAAAAGACATCATTTTTTGGTTATTCTGGTGTCTTTTTACTTTTAACATCGGTTTCTTAGAAAACCGGTGTTATACAAGTGTAGATTTTTGATAATAAACATCGGTTTTTTTATTACTGACGTCTTATAACTAAACACGAAGAATAGACATCAGTTTTTGAAAAACTATGTTTATTTGTAAAATTTCTTATGATTAGACATCGGTTTTTATACATCATTTTTAGAACTGATGTTATAATATATTTTTTATATAAAAAATCATTATACATTCAATTTAATAAAAAAAAAAAGAGAATTCTCATGTTAATTTCAAAATACATGCAAAATTGGACCGCCAAAAATATATCTCTCCCGCCGCTCTCTGTAACTATCTCCTACTTTTGCTGGATAAACCCCTTTTTCTTCTTCTTGTTGCCAGGCCTACACTGCTACAAGCAACTCGACCAGATACTGGGACGCCACCGGAGCCTAAGTGTCCCTGGGAAGTAAATACCTAGTTCTTCATCGTTGTGAAACCAAAGCCCTTGCCGAGACCATCTGCTCATCCCTTCACTGCTGGTGCGGAACTTTTGCGGATATTTACTGTGCCTTCATCGCCAGATAACCACTACTACAAAACAGTGATTTCACCTCAGACTCCTTATCTCATCCGCATCATCACCGTCGCCACCACCAACACTGAACTCGCCCAAAATAAAGCACTGGAAAATAGGCGAGTATCCTAGCTTCACCGAAACCTCAATGCCCCAATTCTCAGGCACCAATAACAGAAAAAGAACCCCAATTAAGAACATCAAGAAAAAGCTCGACAAGAAGAACAACGCCAAAAGATGGGCCAACGCCGTCACCGAAGCTCTCTCCGAAGCCATTGACAAAAAGCAATAGCTCTGAGCCCTTCAGGTTCGTTAATAAATTAATTTATTTCCCCAAAAAAAATTGAAAAAGAATGGCGTGATTGATTTTTTTTAGGTATTCGAGATGCTTAAAGCACAGCAATTTTACCATTCTAAAGAAGGAACATACATGAAGCTCCTCGTTCTACTCGATAGATCTGGGCAGCTCGGTCAAGCCTGCTAAATGTTCGACAAAATGCTCGAAGAAGGATTAGAACCAACCCCAAAGCTTTACACAGCCTTGCTCTCCGTCTGTTGCAGGAGCAATCTGCTCGACAAAGCCTTCTCGATTCTCGAACAAATGAAATCCCTTTCCTTTTGCCAGCTTGACGTCTACACTTACAACATTCTAATCAACGCCTGTGTCACCACGCGTGGTTTTGGGCTCGTCGGGTCGCTTTACGACCAAATGGTCGAGCGCCTAATCTCTTACCTTGTTGAATAACAACTTACTTTTAGCATACGATAAAACTGCTGGAGGCTTATAAATGAACTCTTGGCTGAAAATATGGTGCTTTGTGTTTAGGTTATTCGTTTGACTTTCGGTTATCCATAGTTTCGGTTATTATGATTGTTATTATATTTTATGTGAATAGGTTGGATTCAAAATGTTCCTAGGAGTCACTGCATCTGTCACTAACTGGGATTCGGAAGGTACAACATGCAGTCTAATTTTGGAGGATAATCCATTGGTAGACTTTGTTGAGCTTCCCGACACCTGTCAAGGTCTTCACTACTGCAACATTTTGAGTGGAGTTGTCAGAGGATCTCTTGAGATGGTGAGCTTATTACCCTCCATAAACATTAGATCCTTTGTGGATCTAATGTTCTCTTATTTCGGTTTTTATTTTTTAGCATAACCTTATGTGTTCTGTTTAATTCTTTATTAAAGTATGACAGAGAGGGTGTTTGGCCAAGGCTAAACTTTTTTACATGACAAAATATTTCCTAAGATATTCTAGAGTATTTATTAGAAATCTTATATGGGAGCTTACATGTTTTGAGAATAAGCTTTTAGCCTGTGCTTGGATGAGGATATTCGAGGTTCCCTTTTCCTAGGATTTGATCTTGAAAGTCCAAATGAGTAGTAAAATCCTTGTTTGTTTGGGATTTTATAATGTTACTCTTGCTGGTCAAATCATGTTTTCAAAATTTCAAATTGCCATAATGTTTCCGTCTTGTTTTTCTAGAAGAACGATATATTAAATTAATCCTCTCTCCGAGAGACCCACGAGATGACACCCAAATTTTATATATAAAGATAAAAATACATATTTGAATTTAATTAAAAAAAAAGAATGTTGTATTTAAAAAAGAAATGAAAAATTAAAGAGGTTAATAGGTGTGGTTTAGCCGTTTAGGATTAAGATTTTCAAAACTTTGTTTGTATTTTTAAAGGAAAATCCAAAATTCAGTAGTAAAAAACCCTCAACCAAAAGTAGCCTTAAGAGTTTATATAAGCCAATGTCTCTTATCTTTATTGTAGTCCGAACGATCATTAGATGATACAATGGCTCCCACAATCTGCACAGTAAGAGCCCAATAATTATATATCATATAAGAAGTTCCTGGAAATAATTTATCTTTCTTCTTCCATTTAATTACCTCCATTGTTATGTGGGATTTGCAAGGGCCCAAAAACCGTAGTGGTTTCAGAAGAAAACATTTGCTATGTGGTACCACAAGACTAACATCGTTCAAAGACGAACAAGCTTTTTTCCAAGCATTCTGAAATGCCTGAAATAACATATAAAAGTAATCAAGAGAAGAAAGATGAAGACAATACTTACATTAAAACTCACAAAAAAAAAACAAAAACCCAAGGAACAAGACAAATATAGAAAGACTATAACTTACAAATACAAGAAACATAACAAATACTATAATCATTATTTAAAATAATAATCTTAGTATCAAACACATTTATGCCCTCGAAATTGGGGCTAAAATAGAAGGATAATTGCGGAAATCGATTCCATGTTCCTCTTGGAAGCTATAATTGCTATAAAGTATGTGATCATCATGAAGGTTGTTGGTGCAAAATGGACTTAAAGAAAGAAATATTATCAAGAATGTCAAAGATGCTTTTCAAGACCCATAACTTACTGAAACAAATGATGATTTGTATCAATGTCACAAAAAATATTTGTGGGATTGTTTGTATTTGGTACTATGGATGTGATGACCAAAAAGTCATGCATGCTTTGCATATTTATAGATTTTTCTATGGTTTTGTTTTGATAATTATTATTTATTGTTATTTTCGTTTCTCTTTTTTCTCTACGACTCTTGTATTATGGAAATGGGCTAGTATGGGAAAGGTTTAGACGAAAGGTTAACTGAAATAGTTTTTGACTTTTGCTCCATGCTTGCATAAAAATGTGAAATTTATGTGGTTTTTCTGTCAAAAATAAAATTAGGGGGACCATGCATAATGCTTGTTCTTACAACAATATTGTACATAAAAGTTAAGGTGTTTTGGTTCCATTTTTAGTTTCCTATATTAGAAAGTATGTGTGTCACTGTATTACATAATTTTGTGAGAGCCCTTACAATTCTCATATGATCTATATAACTTCAGATAAATTCAGACATGCATGATAGTTAAGGTGTTTTTGTTCCATTTAGATAAGGTGTTTTGACAGCGAAGTAGAAGCTGCAAGGTCCTTTGCAATCATGAATTTTCAGATTGCTTATGAGACTTAGTTTTTGGCACTGAGACCAATTTCATTTGATTAATTCTCATCGCCGAGCCTTCATTTCATTTTTTTTTTCTGTTTCAGGGCTTATGATCAAGTAGCCATCAAATGTAATGGGCGAGAAGCGGTTACAAACTTTGAGCCTAGTAACTTTGAGAGGGAACTTATGAATTGTAGAGATGGAGGTACATAATAATCATGTTTTGAATTTTCTTTTAACGTGTCAATAATTCATCATATTTACCGCTCCAGCAAAGCTAAAAGAAGTGAGCATAATTTTCTTTTTTTTTTTTTACTGGAAAAGCTTGGAGGGTACGCTAACCTGAAAGGCTYAAACAYCCYATTMCCGGATCACAAACAATGAARAGCCYGGTGTYGACCACATGAAACCTGACACGTGTCAATCACAGAGGTAGTGACTGTAAATGGTCATACAGGTATAGGCCCGTGCGCTCCCACTACACGCAGTGCAGTATAACAGTGACACGCACGCGCCTCCTCTCCTATAGATACAATGTTGTGTATGTATATTTATATATATAGACAAAACAAAATACGTTCAATAATTGGCAATTTTTTCTCCCTTTCCCCGAATTGATTTTTGAGTTCAATTGAAACGCAGTGAATAATATGGGTCGCTGTTAATCCACGCGGGCTGTGCTCACAAATATAGGGCAAAAGGAGTATGAAAAATCTATAACAGTAAGAAATTATAGAAAAATGTGTATTTATTTTTCGCTCCATTTTTGTTAGAGCATTTTAGAATCTGGAGCTTCACAATCTTTGTCTTGTCCCTTTTCTCAGATGCTCGAGTTTCTGTATTTCCTCAACTGATTCCTAAAACCTTATTTATTATTATTATTATTATTATTATTATTATTATTATTATTATTATTATTATTATTATTATTATTATTATTATTTTAATCTTTGATGTGTTATTCCTGAAGAGAGAAAAATATATGTTTATGTTGATATTGTTGTTTTGTCTAATATTTTGTGAATATTTGTATTGTTGCAGATCAGGTAAATTATAGCGAGTTAGTTACCCTAACAGTCAAAGGTAAAATAAAAAAAGCCTTCAGGTAAGTATATCGTGAGGGCTCAATGGTAATGGAAATGGAAAATTCGAACACTGTCGAAAAGTGGGATATAAGGAACTGTAACAAGGAGAAAGAGGCAAGTGTGGCTTTTCGTGTTTTGAAGTCAAACAAGTTAAATGTCCGTGGATATAAACAGATGCTGAGATTGAAGGGAGGAAAATTTAAGGGATCAGGTATATTTGTTAAGAAAGTTTTTAATGAAGTCGAATATGATGTCAAATATAGGGGATTATTTCGATTCAAATGCATTTTTTATTTGTTTCTAATGAATTTTTTTATATATTCCTTTTTTGGGCTGATGTTTGGTTGAGAAAAAGAGTTGGACGTCTCAAAGTGAAGTAAATATTACTGAATCAAATGGGACGGAAAATGACGAAAAATGTTTCTGAACCACATGTTTGAATAGAAAAAGGTACTTGGTTTTAAACATCTATTCACTTCTAATTATATGTTGATTCTAATTATATGTTGAATGACCTGCTTGATTTGCTTAGACATCATGATAAATTATAATTTAGAATCTTAAGATGTCGTATTTATTATTTTTTGGTCTAGTTATTCTATTTTTTGATGTTGTCCATGCTTGTAATTTTATTGTTGGGACATGTGCTGAAAATGTGGTTGTGATTATTGTTGAGTTATTGTCATTTTCATATTCACATGTCAACGGTTTCATTATGTTTTTAAAGTGAGATACTGACTATGAGCAATTCCATACTGAAAATGTGGTTATCATTATTATTTAAGTTGTTTTTTGTTAATAGAATATATATTTTTGTTAAAGTACTCGACACCTATATTTTCTTATTAGAAACCTTGAGATTGACTTGGTTGCCTTATTAATTTGCAGGATATTAAGGTGTTTTGGTGGTGGTGGTGCTGGTGGTCAATGGTATTGCATTAATTTAAAGATTGTGGATATATAGTTACAAAAGAGAATTTGACTAGTTCTTGGGATTCATTTTTTGACATGCAATTGGATTTGACATGTCTAGTTGGTTCTAGCAATGACATTGCATTATTTGAAGTTTGTGGATATATAGTTACATTAGAGGACTTGACTAGTTTTTGCGATTCATTCCTTTTACATGCAATTGGATATTTATCACTTGTTGAATATTTGCACTCACACTTTGTTTAAATAATAAATTTAAATTTTTGAATTTGTTTACAGTATTGAATCACACGTTTGATTTCAATAATTATTTTGTGTTGTTAATATTACTATATATGGTCATTCATATATATATATATATATATATATATATATATATATATATAAATTCAAAAGAATTAAAATATTTGCTAAACTATAAAAAAGACATCGGTTTGTACCTTACTTTAAAAAAGTGGTGTCATATAAATATAAAACACCACCAATTAAAAATTGTTATTAATGCTAAAGACATCGGTTTTTTGACATCGGTCTAAGAGACGTTGTCTTTCTTAGAATACACACCAGGGTAGAACTGATATAGAATCTCCTTTCACATATCATATGTTTTTACAACACTATTATTTGCTAATAGAAAGCGGTTACAAACCGTATTTAAAGTTTGATATTTAACTACGGTTTTCAACCGCTGTCATAAGATCTTCACCTGCTATAGCAATGAATTTAACATCAGTTTGATATTCAAATACAAAACATTCTTCAACCGATGTGGAATGTAGTATTAACATCGGTTTTAAACCATTGTTATTAACCCCCCTTTTAACACCAGTGGATTTAACATCGGTATTATATGTGTTAGACACCGGGTTAAAATTGATGTTGAATTGGTTATTTGTAGTAGTGAAAAGTCAATACATTATAGTGAAAAACCAATACATCGTAGTACCAACAAATTATAGTATAAAAACCAATACATCATAGCACGGATCATTGATTTATGAAAAATCAATACTTTTGAGTAAAAAAAATCTGATACATTATAATACAAAAAACAATACATTATCATATCGAGTCAGATGGTTTAACGAGTTATAACCCGACAATCTGGCCTAACACAAGTGTTTGCCATTCTTTTTTCCCTATAAATAAAAAACCCATTTCATACTCAAACAAGTTCAAATATAGAAGTCAAACCATGCGTCACTAAGAAAAGGAAAAATTGGAAAAAACCAAAAGTTTTTCAACAATGGTGACTCAAGTTTTTACTTTAAGACATTAATGCCTTTTGAGGTGACGCAAGATGCAATCGGTAACCAGTTTTGCGTCACCATTGTTGCGTCATGATCTTATTGCAACAATGGTGAACCAATCTTGTGTTGTAAATTGGATTAACTCTAATTAATGGTACAGCGTAAATTCGTGTTAACGAATTGTATAAGATTAATCTACGTGTCGTGTAGATAATTATAGTTTTTTGAATTTCTCAAATCCATTTATTGGTGAGTGAGAAATGGTGTTTGGAAACTGAATGGGTGTTTTTATGCTTTAACGATTATCCCACATTGAATGTTAGTCAATGTGGAAGAGAGTTTAAAAATGATTACATTTCTTTAATGTACATCAAGTGGGCCAGAGAGTGTTGTGGGCTTTGTGTAAACAAAGCTCACGCGGGCTCTTGGACTTGGGTTCGCCAGTCCGCCTTCGGCGAAGCCGATGGCGGAGCCAAGCGGATCCGAGCCCGAGCCCGGTCCCGGTCCCGGACCCGAACCTCGATTCTGGGTCCTGGGTCCTGGGTCCTGGGCTCTTGGCCTTGGCCTTGGGTTTTGGGCAATTGGTCCGATTGAGGTGGTCCGTGTGGGGTTTGGGTTTCGGCTCAACCCTAGTTTCTTTTTTGAATCTTCACGCACCTGTTGACTCTTGACCGTTACGTAATGGCTGACACATGACCTTTCAGACGTTTCCAAACATTTGAATTCAAACATGCAATGTATTTGCACGTTGAACCAGTCCAGGTTCATTCTAGCTATACCTGACTGTTTGAATGGCTTTATGACGCCTTTAAGAACATCATTAAGCAGGTTGTTACCTCCCCTAGAAACCCTCTGTAAAAGGGTGAGTTCTCTTGCATTTTTCAATATACTTTTCATACACCTGAACTCAACATCCAAGACTTAAGAACACTCTGCATAATTTTTTGCATATCATTACATAACTCTTTCCAAGTTCTGTCCAGTTCGCCGGAGCTTTGGTTTCTAACGGTGTGGTTAAACCAAAGACGTAGTCGTTTCATCTTTGGGAACGATTTGCCAAAAATCGAAGAAGCACTACCGGGGCAAATTCGTTTTGTGGAGAGAGTGTCTAACTCGACTCGACTTTTTTTCATTTTCTGTTCTTTTTCTTCTTTTTCCAGTTTAGTGATTATTTTACTTTTCCCTGTTTGTGCTCGTTTCTTTGTAAACGTAGTTCAGTTTCTAACAATCGCAAAACAAATTTTGTTTGTAATTTTTAATTTTCTGTAATTTGTAATCACTACTGGGAAGATGTCAACCTCCAGCAATCCGACAAGCGACACTATTCCGGCCATCACCTCCACTACTTCGGCGACGAACACTGCCCCCACAGTCATGAACACCACGACAATTGGCATTTCTACGCCAATCTTGAACACTACTCAGGCTGAGATCATTCTTAACCCAGGAACACTCGATTTCTTACTCGAGATGCTGACGAAGCGCATGACCCAGTCGAACCCATCCACAGCTTCGGCTGCTGGAACGATCCCTTTTGGGATAGGGACTTCGGTCCAAAATATGTCAGCTCCGGCTATGACCTATCCCATTGGGATGACGGGAACTTCGGTTCCGAGTTTGTTTGCAACTGCTCCCCAAACAGATTCAACTGTTTTGAATACCCATTCAACGGGTTCGATGGGGACTTTTGTACCAACGATGAACGTGCCAGTGCACTCCTCTCGGATCATGCCCGCAGCGGAGAAGCCTCCAGAATTCAATGGGGAAGGCTTCAAGAGGTGGCAATAAAAGATGCTTTTCTACCTCACGATGCTTGGCTTCGCTAACTTCGTGAAGGAAGACGAACCACCTATTCCGGACAAGGATGAGACTAGTTTCCATGTTCACGCTGCCTACGATAATTGGCACAATGGGGACTATCTGTGTAATAGTTTTCTGTTAAGTAGCCTAGAAGATAGCCTGAGTAATGTGTACTCGGATGTAAAGACCTCAAAGACAATCTGGGAGGCACTTGAGAAGAAATACAGTTCCGACGAGGCTGGAACTAGGAAATTTGTAGTCACGAACTTCATGAACTACAAGATGGTTGACTCTCGCCCGGTTATGGAACAAGTTCAAAAGTTCCAAATGCTGGTGAATGATGTCCACGCCGAGGGGATGATTCTTCCGGATGCTTTCACGGCTGCTGCCATGATTGATAAACTTCCACCGATCTAGAAAGACTTCAAGACATACCTCAAGCATAAACGAAAGGCAATGTCACTTGAAGATGTTATCCGAAAGGTGTGAATTGAGTCGGAAGTTCGAGTTCAATATAAGAATTCGAAAAGTTCGGATGAACCTCGAGTGAACTTGCTTGAACGAGGAGACAACTAGAAGAAGAGGCCGTGTCCTGGCAACTCGAAGCCTAAAGCTCCCTCTTCTAAGAAGTTCGAAAGCAATTGTTACAATTGTCGTTATCCTGGACACATGTCTAAGAACTGTCGCAAGCCTAAGCAGAAAAGGCCAAGCCGAGTGCCCAACTAGCCGAGAGGGAGCTGACTAGTGATGACCTCGTTGCGGTTATCACTGAAGAAGCTAACATGATCGAGAACCAAGGTCAATGGTTCATCGACACTGCTGCAACCGCCCATGTGTGTGCTGATCGGAGATTGTTCTCCAAATACCTTCCTTGTGAGGGAAGGAAGTTGAACATGGGAAATCAAGCTTCTTCGGAAGTTGCTGGTACTGGTACAGTTGTCCTCAAAATGACTTCCGGCAAGGAGATCACTCTTACTGAGGTGCTGCACGTTCCGGACATCCGGAAGAACTTAGTCTCTGGTTCAATACTAGTTAGTCGTGGCTTTAGACTTGTATTTGAGGCTAATAAGTTTGTATTATCTAAGTTTGGGACACCACTAGGTAAGGGTTACCTTACAGATGGTTTGTTCAAACTAAGTGTAATGGCTATACGCCCAAAATAAGTCATTAATAAAATTGCTTCTGATTCCTCTTACTTGACTGAGTGCTCTA
>BMAC01000007.1:3171584-3201824 GCA_014905375.1 Phtheirospermum japonicum | reverse complement strand
TATATATATATATATATATATATATATATATATATATATATATATATATATATATATATATATATATATATATATATATATATATATAAATTCAAAAGAATTAAAATATTTGCTAAACTATAAAAAAGACATCGGTTTGTACCTTACTTTAAAAAAGTGGTGTCATATAAATATAAAACACCACCAATTAAAAATTGTTATTAATGCTAAAGACATCGGTTTTTTGACATCGGTCTAAGAGACGTTGTCTTTCTTAGAATACACACCAGGGTAGAACTGATATAGAATCTCCTTTCACATATCATATGTTTTTACAACACTATTATTTGCTAATAGAAAGCGGTTACAAACCGTATTTAAAGTTTGATATTTAACTACGGTTTTCAACCGCTGTCATAAGATCTTCACCTGCTATAGCAATGAATTTAACATCAGTTTGATATTCAAATACAAAACATTCTTCAACCGATGTGGAATGTAGTATTAACATCGGTTTTAAACCATTGTTATTAACCCCCCTTTTAACACCAGTGGATTTAACATCGGTATTATATGTGTTAGACACCGGGTTAAAATTGATGTTGAATTGGTTATTTGTAGTAGTGAAAAGTCAATACATTATAGTGAAAAACCAATACATCGTAGTACCAACAAATTATAGTATAAAAACCAATACATCATAGCACGGATCATTGATTTATGAAAAATCAATACTTTTGAGTAAAAAAAATCTGATACATTATAATACAAAAAACAATACATTATCATATCGAGTCAGATGGTTTAACGAGTTATAACCCGACAATCTGGCCTAACACAAGTGTTTGCCATTCTTTTTTCCCTATAAATAAAAAACCCATTTCATACTCAAACAAGTTCAAATATAGAAGTCAAACCATGCGTCACTAAGAAAAGGAAAAATTGGAAAAAACCAAAAGTTTTTCAACAATGGTGACTCAAGTTTTTACTTTAAGACATTAATGCCTTTTGAGGTGACGCAAGATGCAATCGGTAACCAGTTTTGCGTCACCATTGTTGCGTCATGATCTTATTGCAACAATGGTGAACCAATCTTGTGTTGTAAATTGGATTAACTCTAATTAATGGTACAGCGTAAATTCGTGTTAACGAATTGTATAAGATTAATCTACGTGTCGTGTAGATAATTATAGTTTTTTGAATTTCTCAAATCCATTTATTGGTGAGTGAGAAATGGAGTTTGGAAGTTGAATGGGTGCTTTTATGCTTTAACGATTATCCCACATTGAATGCTAGTCAATGTGGAAGAGAGTTTAAAAATGATTACATTTCTTTAATGTACATCAAGTGGGGCAGAGAGTGTTGTGGGCTTTGTGTAAACAAAGCTCACGCAGGCTCTTGGACTTAGGTTCGCCAGTCCGCCTTCGGCGAAGCCGATGGCGGAGCCGAGCGGATCCGAGCCCGAGCCCGAGCCCGATCCCGGACCTGGACCTCGGTCCTGTCCTGGGTCCTGGGTCCTGGGCTCTGGGCCTGAGCCTTGGGACTTGGGTCTTGGGTCTTGGGCAATTGGTCCGAATTGGCTGGTCCGATTGAGCTGGTCCGTGTGGGGTTCGGGTTCTGGCTCAACCCTAGTTTCTTTTTTGAACCTTCACGCACCTGTTGACTCTTGACTGTTACGTAACGGCTGACACATGACCTTTCAGACGTTTCCAAACATTTGAATTCAAACATGCAATGTATTTGCACGTTGAACCAGTCCAAGTTCATGCTGGCTATACCTGACTGTTTGAATGGCTTTATGACGCCTTTAAGAACGTCATTAAGCAGGCTGTTACCTCCCCTGGAAACCCTCTATAAAAGGGTGAGTTCTCTTGCATTTTTCAATATACTTTTCATACACCTGAACTCAACATCCGAAACTTAAGAACACTCTGAATAATTTTCTGCATATCATTACATAACTCAGTCCAAGTTCTATCCAGTTCGCCGGAGTTTTGGTTTCTAACGGTGCGGTTAAACCAAAGATGTAGTCGTTTCATCTTTGGGAACGATTTGCCAAAAACCGAAGAAGCACTATCGGGGCAAATTCGTTTTGCGGAGAGAGTGTCTAACTCGACTCGACTGTTTTTCATTTTCTGTTCTTTTTCTTCTTTTTCCAGTTTAGTGATTATTTTACTTTTCCCTATTTGTGCTCGTTTCTTTGTAAACGTAGTTCAGTTTCTAACATCTTGAGGTGACGCAAAATTCACCATTGATGTCTTTTGAGATGGCGCAAGATTGTTTCACCAAGAAAATTAATACAATCTACCTCAAAATTTCCGGTGACGCAACAATAGCGTCACCTCTATGTTTCAAAAGGTTATAAACCAGTAACAAAATCAATATAATCAGCAATTAAATTATCAAAGTTGCTAATCGCATGACAACTATGCAAAAAACTTTTTTTTCAAGATAATAGCATGATTTGTGTCCTACTTGGTTGAGTTTTTTGGAGGAGCTTGTAACTTTTTTTTTTCTCAATAAATATTTTAGAATGTTTAAAAACTCTCATTGAGCTACTGATAGTTTATTCGATATAGTAATCTCATATTAATAAAAAGTTACAATCGTAATTTTTCCTAATAAGCTTTAGTTATTGGAAAAAATAAAGAAAAAGGAAATCCAATTTCATCCTTTTATATTTTAATAAAAAATTTTGTTTATAAACTACCATGTTACTTTTCATTTTACGAAAATATTGTTACTAGACATCAGGAATTCCTATTTATTATTATAATATTTTTCTTATTAGTTTTCATATATTTTTCATTTTAAAAAAAGTTATTTTAGGAAGTCGTTATTTATATTATAGCTTTATTTATTTTATTTTTTAATATTTTTCTTTTTTTGAATGTATCATGTTTTTATATTTTTCAATCATATTTATATTAAGTTAACATGCAATCAAATACTTTAATCAAGTAATTATCAGCTACCAGTTATATGTTATCAACTCTTTAAATCAGCTTAACCCGTTAGGCTTTAAAGTATGTTTGGCGGTCAAAGCTGATAAAGTAGTTGATGAGTGATAAGTTAGTTGAGAGTTGATAGGTGATAGTTAATAACTGAAAAGCTAATTAATTTAAAATAAAGTCTTACTTGAATACAAGAAACTTATAATATCATTAATAAGTTATAAACTAACTTATTGTACTTAACAAATGTACACTTAATTATCTCATTTGGTAAAATTATCCTCCTCCTCCCAAATAATTGGCTGAAAAGGCAAATGAAGGCGTAAAAAGGAACAGACGAAAAAAATATTTATATGTTGAAATTTAAGAGAGAATTTTTACATTAGCTTGGAAAATATGCATTATTATTTTAAATATGATTGTCCAGCGCAAGGCTTTCATTAACAGCGATCTAACTACAAGTCATTATATAGTGCACCTGGGTCCATCTTGCAAGGTGCACCCAATAATTTAATTTATCATCGCATACAATTGACATACATCATCACATATAACTGGTACATATCATCACATATAACTGATACATATCATCACATATAATTGAAATTCTAATCTAAAATCTAAAATCCTAAAATGAATAAATAAATAAAA
This sequence comes from Phtheirospermum japonicum, assembly GCA_014905375.1. Taxonomy (NCBI): domain Eukaryota; kingdom Viridiplantae; phylum Streptophyta; class Magnoliopsida; order Lamiales; family Orobanchaceae; genus Phtheirospermum; species Phtheirospermum japonicum. The sequence continues at coordinate 3,198,240 of BMAC01000007.1, read as the reverse complement.
CTAAAAATGAAACCCAAAAAAAATGGAAAACTAAACCCTAAAATAAAAAACTAAACCCCGAAATTGAATATTAAACTTTAAACCCTAAATTTTTATGGGATAATTCCCATATAATACATTAAGATTAACATTAATTCCCATATAATCACCTAAATAAGTCTATTCCCATTTAGGTCAAATATGTCCCATTAAATCAAAAAATATAACATAAATTGTCTAGAATACCCAACAGCCATAAATAAATAAGTAAAATGTATGGTATCAAGACTATATATCCGTATGTRRTTCCTCTCCATTCTCCAGATCTCATTTTGCCCATCTCCCCTTCCACCCCTTTAAATCTCTCCGTGAATCTCATACCTAATTCTAGCAAATCTAGTAAACACTAAACTCGGCACACCTCTCTGACTAATTCAGTCTAAATCTTTTTCAACGGCGGAGAAGATTTAAGTAACGGTAGAAATTTCTCGAAATCGTAGAACTGATCGCCAAGATAAAGGTTGTTATGGAAGCCATCTCAAGCGTCGGTGACTTGCCTGATGGTTTTGGGTTTTCGATGGACGGGTGTGTTATCAGATTCTGGAGATGAGGATGAAGATTTGCATGTTGTTTTTAGGTTCTGAGTTTGGTTCGGGATCGAATTTGTGGGGTTGTTGGTTCGGGCTTATTCTGAGTTGTGTAGAGCAGATCTGTTCTACCCTACCCGTTTCTGCCTTGATTCTGACTCGGGCTCGAATTTAGAGCTCGTGGATCGTTCTCGTTATTTATTTATTATTTTATTTTTTTGCTTTAGAATATTTGGATTGCTGAGGATTTTTTGATGATGGAAATTTTAAGGATTTTGTTATGAAGTTTAAAATTAATCTGCCTCCGTAAAGTAAGTTGTGTGTTTTAAAGGATTGCAAATAATTAAAACCTTGACACTTAGAAGATAGTTAGAAGTTGTATTCTTCAAGATATGAATTAACATAGTTTTGTGAAATATTGGTTTGGGTTTGACAGTCGGATCAGTAAGATTTAGTTAGACGACACGTAGTTATATTCATATTTTTGATATACACATAAAATAAAGTATGGAATCTAGAAGAATAGTACGAAAGCTGATACTGTAATAAATTCAAAGTTCAGTATTAAATTTTATAAGGTGCAGTATGAATTTATAATTTGGGAATTTTATAATAAATTGAAATTTAAAGAAAAATGGATAAATCTTCTCGATTCAAAAATAATTTTAACTATTTGAAGTATGAAATTCAACATAAGTATGGGATTACGTGAATCAATATGTATTATTGATGAAGTAGTATATAATTTGTAAGTGTAGTATGAATTATTTTTATGTAGTATAGAATTATGATTGTCTAAGATTGGTGGGTAGTATGAAATTAATTTTTCAATGTAGTATATAATTTCTCAACGTAGTATATAATTTCAAAATGTAGTATGAGATTTCTTTATGTAGTATAGAATTATAATTGTACAAGATTGTTGGGTAGTATGAAATTAGTTTTTAAATGTAGTATATAATTTCTAAATGTAGTATGAATTTTTTTATATAGTATAGTATTATAATTGTTTAAGATTGGTGAGTAGTATGAAATTAATACATAGTAGTATGAATCTTGGTTAGATTAAATTTGAAAGAAAAAAAGAAAAGAAAAAAAAATAAAAATAATTAGAGGGTAATTTAGTACTCTTATATATTATTTTGGATTAAGTGGGAAGTTGAAATTTGAATTGACTATTTGGGAAGAAATATTTCACTAATGGTCTATATAGGAATTGCCCGAATTTTTATCATATATCATCACATATAACTAACACATATTATCACATATAACTGGTAGAACGAGACTTTTGTCGGGACCCTAAAATGAAAAATTAAATTAAAAAAAAAACAAAAAAACGGAACCTTAAAATAGAAAATTAAACCCTAAAATGGAAAATTAAACTCTAAACTCAATATTCTTATCACATATCATCATGTATAACTACCATATATCATCACGTATAATTATCATATATCATTAAGGTACAATATGTACAATAAATTGCCTCTAACTACACTTTTTGTGCTTATTAATAAGAAAATTGTTTTTACAAAATAAGATAATATATTTATGATTCCTTTATTTTTATTTTAAAATAATTTTTATAATTTATAATTGTCTATTTTATTCTTCGATAATAATATATTATATTATTTGCATTTTTAAAATAGCACATCAATATTTTAATAACAAAAATATAAAAATATAAATTTCTTATAATAGAATTAGTTAAAATAAAAAAATATATATATATAGTAAGTTCTACTTAATCATTTAAATTTTGAAATATCAAATAAACATAATACTAAATAAATGTTTTAAAATAATATTGAAAAAATAAGATAAATAATATAATAGTTTATAATTAGATTAGGAATACTTAATAAATATGAAAATTAAAAAAATCACAAGATGTATAATAATATGAAAATTATGTAAAAATATAAAGAAATTGTGAGAATATTCTAAATAATTATTTATAAAAAAATCCATAACTATTATTAAATGATAAAAAATAATTTAAAAGATGAAAAAAAGCGCTTAAATAAATAATATAATAATTTATGAGTAAATTATAAATACTTATTCAACAAATATAAAAATTAATATATCATAAAAAATATAATATAAATTTGGTAAAATAATTATTTGCAACTTGTATTATAAGAGTTTTACACTTTGCAACCTAAAGTATTCTTTGTTGCAAATAACAACCCGTACTCAACATGATTTATTATTTTTCAACCTTCGTCTAATGTTTAATGTCCCGTTAACTAAGAAATTACCGAGAGTCGTTCAATTTATTTAAATCTATTATACACAACTGTCCCGTTTCTTCTAAAAGAAAACACCGTCTTTCATCCATATAACGAAGCCGGACATTCGTTATTCATCCATGCACCAAGTGCAGTACACCATGGATAATTCCACTTCGACCCCAAAACATTGTCATTCAGTGAGCATCAGATGATGGTTTTGCGCAAAATTTCATCAGCAATAGGGAAATCAGGCAATATATCCACAGGAACCTGGAACAAAAAAATTCACAAAATCACAAGCTTTAATCAGAAATTTCTAATTAAATAACGATGGGTATTTGTTATAGAAAGGGGCCGAACACACAATTATATAAAAGAAAAGGGAAATTAAAAAAAAGGACTTTACCTTGATTATTTCCAATTTTTCAAGGGCAGATTTCAGTGGCGGTGTCATCACACAATGTTTCAACATAAGAAATCTCGCAGCGTCTTTGTCGCCTTTTCCTTGTATTGTAAGAATCTCCCGACTTAAGCTCTCGACTGCATCTTCAACCTTCAATGAGGAACATAACGTTGTGATACAATATACTTCCATTTCAGAATTTTATTTATTTATTTATTTATTTTTGCTCGATATTGTGATTAAGAAAATTTTCCAGAATAATGAATTTTGAGCTTGTGATTGGATATGGGATGTTGAAAGTTGATTTGTACAATAATAATGCACTATGACTAATAGTTAAAAATACGTGAGTGGGTAAACAGGGGAAAATGTATAATAATGATAAATTATTATTTTATTTTTATATAAATGATTGGTGGACAAAACAAATTAATGATTTTTTTTTTATGAATGAATGATTGGAGGATATCATTTATAACTATTAATGAATTCTTTTAACACTAAGTTCTTATTTTTAGTACTAAAAAAATATTCGAAACTGAAATTGCTTAGAAAATATTAAAAAAATACAATGTTCTCTAGTGTCACTTTATTCTCCACCAATCATTCTATCTTTGGAAAAAAAAATCAAATCATTAATCATGTTGAAGATTTAATTATATTTACTCATTTTTATATAGGATAGAATCTTCTTTGTATGGTAGTTAGATCTTTTTATTTTGGCAAAGACTTGCGTTAGGCCAAACTGACGGGTCTTGATCCGTTAGGCCATCTAATCCGATACTATAATGTATTAATTTTTGTACTCAAAAGTATTAGCTTTTCATAAATATCTACCCGTGTTATGATGTATTGGTTTTTATATTATGATGTATTAGTATTATGATGTATTGATTTTTTACTATAATGTATTGGTTTTTGTACTACAATGTAGCGGTATGAAATTTTGGCCTAACGGATGATCCGTTAGTCCGATATGACAAGAGTGTTGCCCTTTTATTTTTAGTACATATTGTAACCTAGTCTCTACTCATTCTATAAATACGGGAGCTCCAATACTTTCAATATACACACAAATTCTCTATTCTTTTCTCTTGGACAGCACCCCAAATTTATTATTATCATCATCATCATCATCATCATCTGTCGTCTCTTCGTCTCTTCTACACCGCCGCTGCCTCTGACCAACGCAAATCTTCAGATCATAAACCTACTTTGGGAACCACTATCAAATTTAAAGGTTCCAGTCTCTAGTAGTCTCGTTCTTTTGAGATGTTTCTAGGGTCCTAAAATAAACAAGATCACATCATAATTGACCCTCCTAATTCTAAGGATGTCAAATATTCGTCTTTGCGTTTATCAGATATTTCTGTTAAGACTGGGTATGGAGGAATCTATGAGTGCTTGGTTTTGGAGTCTGCCAAAGCCATGTGGAATGCATTACGAGACATGTATCGAATGACAAGAATGTCTCTCGAAGAGTTATATGAAAAACTCTTCTCTTTTCGACAAGATGGTCAATCTATCAATACATATTTTTCTACTCTTAAAGGGGCTGCCGATGAAATCCTACTATACCATATGTACCATATTTTTCTACTCTCAATGGGAGGAATTCATGGTGGCGAAGTTCTTATTAGGCTTAGATCCTACTCTTCAGTCGGTTCGTGGGTAGTCTACTGGCTTGTGATAACGTTTCCACGTTATCTAATGCTCTATCTCGTGTTCTTTGTGTGACCACCAACTCTTTTCCACCTTCATGGTCCGACTCTTCTGCTATGTCTGCTTCCATGCATCACCTATTGTTGACATGATTTATGAAAACATAAATCTACTCAGCCCTCCTTTGCTACTGCTGCCTCTTCCTGTGTCGGTACATTTGTCATGCCTCATGGTAAGTCATGGATATTGGATTCTAGTGCTACTGCCCACATTATTATTGGTTACAAGTCTATTTTCTCTACCTGGTCCTCTTCTTCATCTCTACCCCTGTCTGACTGGCTGATGACACCTATTCTCCAATTACGGGAATAGTTGTTATTCGACCAACTACGAGTATCATTCTTGATGATGTTCTCTTTGCACCTGAGTTTTCAATTAGTTTATTGTCCGCAAGTAAGCTCACTAAAACTCACAACTGCTGTGTGACCTTTTATCCATCTTATTGTATTTTTTAGGACCTGCAGGTGAGGAGGAGGATTGGTGGAGGGCATGAGCGTAATGGCCCATACTACTTGGATTATATTACACCTGCGTCTTCGCCAGTGTTATCAATGGGCCATGGCAGGCAAAAAAATAAAATATTATATATATATTTATACATACAAATATACTTCAAAATAACAACATAATCATAAAAAGCAAATCAAACACTAATTAAATGTCTCTATTCCTCTTCTTCAACCCCAACATAATCGTCTTCCCCATCATCATCAAGTGATCATATCCCTCTTCCTCTTCCCCATTGGATTCTTTACTAGCAAACTCTTCCTCTTCTTGAGATTCCTCATTATTCTCCTCAATTTCCACTTCATCATCAACTTCAACCACTTTCTCTTTCCCTTTTGCAGCTGCACGTTTCTTAGCACTAGAATTCTTGGAAGTTGAAACACCACTTGATGGCTCCTTCCTTTTCGCAGCATTTCGCCTAGTATATGTTCTAGGCTCTCCAACCCCAAAGCCTCAAAAACACTTTCCCAATTTAATGCGTTATCATCATCAAAAACCAACTCATTTCCAACATTATCATCATCATCCATTTCTCCCACTAACCACTCACTACTCGTATCAATTTCATTGAGTGAAATTGGATCAAGTTCATTCCTAAAATCATATCTTTTTTTCAATTGTTGGTTGTACTTGATAAAAACCAACTCATGCAACTTCTTATGCTCAAGCCTATTTCTTTTTTACGAATAAATCTGCAACATAAAATAATTGCAAAGAAGTCCTAATTAGTTTCTTTTTTCAGTTTTTTTCCCTTCGTACTTTCTGTCTGCTCTCTCCCGTTTGTAAAATGAGAATGTGATAGGGTTTTATAAAATGGGGCATGGGAGTCAACGGGTCCGAGTTTTTTTCCCCCATTTCCCGCCACACCACCATGGCCGCCACGCTCATGGCGGCCACCATAGCGCCGCCACGCCCAAACTGCCACAAACCCGCCATAATATGAATATGGCGGCGCGGCGAAATTCCGCCACGCCATACCGCCATGGCCGCCATTTGATAACACTGGTCTTCGCATGCCCTCTCAGCAACTGTGCTCCTCATCAGTGACATTGTTGTCTCGGTCATCCCTCTCCATTATTCAAACGTTTAGTTCATGTTGATTCTACCAAATCCAAGTTTGAGGCTAAGGCTTGTGAGTTAAGGAAACACCATCGCACGTCTTTCCTTCTAGTAATAAACGTAGTTTGTTTGCTTTTGAACTTGCCTGCGGGGGTTTCAGTATTTTATAGTTTTTATTATTCTCATATGACGTGGTTATATTTACTCAAAAATAGAAGTGAAGTTCCAAATGTACTCAAAACTTTTATCATGAAATAAAAACTCAATATTCTATTGATATGCGCATTCTTCGTACGGATAATGCATTTTAGTCTACTCAAAAGTCTGTTTCTATGTTTTGTACTTCTCATGACATAATTCATCAAACGCCATGCCCATACACTTCCCAACAAAATGGGGTTGCTGAACATAAACACCACCGCATTTTAGACATAGCTTGTACACTTATATATCACATGCATCTCCCTAAGTATTTACGGGGTAATGTTGTTCTTACAGCTTGCTTTCTCATAAACAGGATGCCATCTACTGGCATTCATGGGGATACCCCTTTTTCGTGTTTTCATCTTAACAAACCTCTCTTCCACGTGTCTCCTCGGATATTTAGGTGTGTTTGTTTCAATCATAACTTTACCCTAGTTTGGATAATTATCTCCTTGCTCCATTAAATGTGTCTTGGATATTCTCGCACTTAAAAAAGGATAACGTTGCTTTTACACACAAAACGCAATTACACGTGCCGATGTTACATTTTCTAAGTCCCAACCATATTTTACCCCACAAATAGTCCAACCACCAGATATATCAGCCTCTCGCCCTTTACCAGCTCGCCCTTTACCAGTTCGCCCTTTACCAGCTCCTCCACGGATTATACTGATGCACCCCACCATATTACCCACTGCGGATATTACTCTCCCTCCTCCGTCATTGCAATTGTATACACGACGACCTCAGCCAGCTGTCCCATGTCCCTCTCCACCTCCTACAGTTTCTAATGCCTCACGTCCCTCCGATGTTGATCTGCCCATCGCTCTCCGTAAAGGTATTGGTACTTGCACTACTCATTATTTGAATAACCATGTATTGTTTGATGGTCTTGGTCCTGCTTTCCACGTCTTTGCTCTTTCTATCTCCTCTACAACAATTCCAACTACATAAGTTGAGGCTTTTGAACACTCTGCTTGGCGGCGTGCCATGGATGAGGAAATCTCCGCTCTTATCTCTCGCGGTACTTGGGTTCGGCTGATATTGTTGCTTGTCGTTGGATATTTACTCTAAAGTATCGATTCGATGGTACTATTGATCGTTACAAAGCTCGTGGCCAAGGGATATACTCGATGTATGGTGCTGACTACTTTGAGACATTTTCTCCAACTGCCCGCCTTGATTCCATACGCGTTCAGTTCTCTTTGGTTGTTAATCAATCTAGGTCAATGTCTTAGCTAGATCCGAAGAATGCCTTCCATTATGGTGATTTGCATGCGATTATTTTTATGGAGCAACCTTCGGGGTATGTTGCTCGGGTGGGGGGGTGGGTGGTGGCTAACATGGTCTACAAAATTAAGAAGGCTATTTATGGTCTTAAACAAAGTCCGAGAGCTTGGTTTCATAAATTTAGTACTATCCTCGGTGTTGTTAAATTCAAGCAATGCAAATCTGATCACTTTGTGTTTGTACGACTTAGCACGAATGGGGTTGTCATTCTCATTGTTTATGTTGATGATATTCTAATATCTGGCAATGATATTAGGATTAACGAGACTAAGAAATATTTGCAGCAACGCTTTATTACTGAGGATATGGGACATCTTAAAGCCCACAACAAATTTGGAGTTCCAACGGAAGTATGCTATCAATTTACTCGGAGAAACTGGATCACTTGGAACTAAGCCGGTGGATACTCCTATGGATGTAAAACCAAGTATTTGGGATGAGAGTGGAGAATTCTTTAAGGATAAGGCGCAATATAGACAACTGGTTGGAAAACTAGTTTCCTTAACGGTAACAAGGTCTGACATCTCATTTGCAGTTGGATTCATGAATAAACCGAAGCAAGTTCACTAGGATGCCACGATTAGAATTCTTAAGTACATCAAGAATTCTCCGGGGAAAGGATTGTTGTTTAAGAGAAATGGGCATCTAAATATTGAAGCTTATTCTGATGCTGACTATGCTAGATGAAAGACCGACAGACAGTCTACTTCTGGGTAACCTACTTATGTTGGGGGTAATCTAGTAACGTGGCGAAGTAAGAAACAAACTACAATTGACTGTTGAGGCTGAGGCGGAGTATAGAGCCATGGCTCACACTGCGACTGAGATGATGTGGTTGAAGAATCTACTTGAAGAATTAGGGTTCAAATACTATGAACCAATGCCTATGTAATTTGATGACCAAGCGGCTATTCACATTGCAAGTTACTCCAGTTTTTCCTGAGAGGATTAAGCATATTAAGAACATTGAAGTTGATTGTCAATTTATTCGAGAGTGTGATGAGTTGGAAAATTGTTACTCCATTCACATCATCGTCCAACCAAGTTGTTGATGTTTTCACTAAAGCATTAGGAGGAAAAAGATTCTCATAACTTTGTGACAAGCTGGATATGATTGATATATATGCTCCTGCTTGAAGGGGAGTGTTGAAGATTTAATTATATTTACTCATGTATATTACTCATTATACATAGGATAGAATCTTCTTTGTATGGTTCGGAGATCTTTTTATTTTTGGTACATATTATAACCTAGTCTCCACTCCCTTTATAAATACGGGAGCTCTAATACTTTCAATACACACAAATTCTCTATTCTTCTCTTTTACAAATCATTGTTGTATATTTTAGTTAGATTCTTAAACCCTTTGTCAAGGTTCGATTTCCCACCACTACAAAGCCCTTTCTAATATCAAAGAAAAAAATCCAGTCTTAAATATATCATACCTTAACAAAGTCGACAGAAAATGTTCCATCGGGGTGCATAACAAATGCGCCTTTTTCGAATAAATAATTGAACTGCAAAGCTTGCCCTTTCCTACATATATTTCATAAAACCAAACATTCATGGTGATATCCATAACTTATTATATTATGAAGATGAAGAGAGTACTTGTAATATTAAATAGATATCTGGACTTTACTATAGTTCGGCTAAAGCTCAAAGGTCGTTTTAGTAATAATTAGTAACGAGATAAAAAAGGCTTACCCGTGAGCTTCCTCTAAGCCAAAGCGTACAGATCGAAAGCAACCAGCAAGGAAAGAAACATACATGGATTTGAGCAAGGTTTTCGGCAATAAGTTCTGTAACAGCATACAAAAAATAATAAAAAGGCCTTTCAAAAGATCCAAAAGCATTACTATGTGAGGGAAAAACATCAGTTAATTACCTCGTTAACAAGAAATCTTAGGGCCCAAAGGCCGACAATGTCGGCTTTAGCTTCTTCCAAAGCTGAGTGAAGCTCTTGCAATTCCTGTGCCATACAACAAAGGTCCATTTCAACTATCAAGAAAAGAAACTCTTTAAGACAAAAACTCTGTGTCAGACCATCTAACAGAAGTACTTCCTGTCAGATAGAGCTATTTTCATCAAATGAAGCCCAAACTTATTTATCTTTTATTTTATTTGTTTAGTTTTGTAATTCTTTTAACTTTTCTAGGGTTTTCCAATTTTTTGATATAGTTTTTGTATTTTATTAATTCTTTAGGGGTTTTCTTATTATATAGGATTTTTAGTTTTTTAAAAAAGAAAAAAAAAAAAAGAGTGTTTAGGCTCTCTTTTTTTAGTTTTTTTAGGGTTTTTAGTTTTTGTTAGGTTTTAGTTTTTTTTTTTTTTTCAGGTTTTAAATGTGTTTTAAGAGTTTTCTCTTTTTTTTGGTACTTGGCATATATATAGTTGAGTGGGTTTGGTCTGAGGGGGTGTGCAGTGTTGACAGCAGAGTGCCTCACTCTTTACAAGAAAATACTGAAAATCAAATAAAAATATTTATATAATACATGCACTTTATGCAGTTCAACTGGAACATATCAGAAGATAATTTTCACGAACCACAAACAGTCGAAAGAGGACAGCAAATGAGTGACTTATAACAACAAAATGTACCAATCTCACAGTCGACTTTTTCCCATCCGGAAGTGTTATCGTATGAGGTCCGATACCGTGACAGCATTCATGACATATCGTGTGTGTGAAGAACGAGTCAAAATCAACGTATTTACATTGTTCCTTGATTATGCATGCATGCGCTATAGGCTGAAGAATAAGCTTGAACCTGGTCAAGAGCAGACATGATATATTAACACCTCAACAAAAAATGCATCAAATAAATATTTTGGGCAAAGTACAAAAACTACCCTTGAGGTTTTGGTAATTAAGAAAAAAAAAGTTTAAACATTACAAATGTAAAGGGCATGCAAAATGTTTTTGCTAATGAAGGGGGTACAGTTAAACAAAGAATCAAACCTCAGGGAGTTATTTTTTCTTTTTGTAATTTTCAAAAACTTAAGGATTTTTTTGTAATTAGGTTAAACATAAGGGGTAATTTTTGTAATTCACCCTAAATATATCTTTACAAAAATCAATCTCCATACTCCTGAAGAACTTTATATGCCAAGATTGAAATATTTTGTCGAATTTTTGAATTGACAACATATTCGGGATGAAATCGTACTTGGCTTCTGAAATATTCTTGAGCATGACCATAGAGGTTCCTTTGTCTTTTACGATCCTTTCATCATTGGGAAGATTAAATGCAACAGTTTGTGGACCCTTCACGTCCTGCAAAATCGTGTAATGTATCGACAATTAAATAAATTCATATTGTCAGAAGGCAAAATTGTAAAATTAGTCTTGTAACTTTAAGGCGGTAGCAAAATGGTCTTGTAGAAAATACATTTTGCAAAGTGGTCCTGTAAAATGCACGAGTTTGCAAAATAGTTCTGTTAAAACTTACCAATCACGTGCGGCACATGCAAATCTCAATCTCTACTGAAATTAGGACCAAAATCAAAGTTTTATACATTTTCAGGACTATTATGCGAACTGTGTATTTTGAGGAATAAAATTGAGATGCTTATAAGGTTACGTGGCTATTTCGTGAATCTTGCATTTTAAATTAATATTTTACTACCGTCCACCAAATTTTCAATTTTGCCCTTTTAGAATTAAATCTACCCCCACCCCACCCCACCCCACACACACCCAAAAAAAAAAAAAAAACCCCAACCCCAGCATTATAAATTAGCCGGATAACTCGAATCGGGGCTGCAATCAACATCTTCCGACTTATAAGCACTGTCCATCGGAAAGATTCTTCTCCAAAACCTGGAAATCAATCAATCGATGAGAACAAATGGAATTACAAAAATGACGACTAACAAAATTAACTTAATACGGGAACACCTGTAAATGGTCCCCAAATAATTTGACTTGAGCTGTTGCCTCGTCATCCCTAACTCCAATGAATGCCTCAAAAGTGGCCTATCGTACAAAAATCATAGAACAAAGTACATTAACAAACACAATAAGGGAGAACAATAATAGAAGTAATTTTCCTTTTATTATTAACAATGCTACAATTTCTAATAAGTTAGGCACGGTGCCACAACCAAAAGCTGACATCATAATGTCATAAAACTATGTAAAATGATTGGAAAATACCTTGTATCCAAAAATTTGTGTCTTCATATGTCTCATAGGGGGCCAATAGTAATATCCAGCTTTGAATCCTTTGAAGATGAATTTCAAAACAAAAATTAATAAAATATAATTTATTTGGCTGGTGATATGCCAGATACATAAATTATTATTATTATTATTATTATTGTTATTATATATATATATAATATATATATATATATATATATATATATATATATATATATATATACATATAAAACATGAAACCCAAGAGTCCCAAAAGGAGAAACCTAGAAAAAACATAAATAAGGAATATAAATCAACCTATACAAGGAATAATCTAGGTAAAAAATCCCTCAAATATGGGAACAACAACAACAACAACAACAACAATACTAAATAATGAAAAAAAAAAACACGAACTAACCAATTCCATCCACGCAATATCCGAATCATAGTACTCATTTGATAAGAAAGCATCAGCCTTGCTATGCAACAGCTTCTTCAAACTGCATCAAGCAATGTTAACATTTAGGCTCAAAAACAAAAAACCAACCCAATTCAAAAACAAGCAAAAATTTTACCTGGGCGAGCTGGCTAAGTCCCCGGCTTTGTGCAGTAGATCAGAAGCTTTTGCGAGAAAAGCATTGTATTCTTCAGAGTAAGGGACAATATATAAATCATGAGCACCCCTAGTGGTCGACAGTGACTCATCCAATATTCTTTCACTTTCCCTTCTGATAACGCTGAAAAAGCCTGTCGCGTCTTTCTGTTTCTCCCCCGGGAGACTATTTTTCCACAATTCAAATTCCTATTTAAGAAAGAAAACCAAGATGACGGGCGGGCCAATTCTTTTGGGACCACAATTTCCACAGTACATTTATAAATTTGGTGTACAAATAGGCCCGGTATGGCCCGTCCCAGTCATACTCTTGGGCGGGCGGAGTTACCTTTTTTTTTCCCATCTCTAATAGAGGGTGTAATTGGAAAAACAAAAACAAATACCGAAGGGGTATTCCTAATTTCGAGAGATAGTTGATGTTATTTGTAATTAAACTTAACAACAGGGGTATTTTTGGTATTTAACGTACCGTTTTGTCCATATCTGGAGGATAGAAATTTGCACCGGGAGGTTTCACAACAGGAAACGCCGACTTATATTCAACTCCTTTCCACCCCTTCACTGGCTTTGTAGCTTCCGGAAGAAGCTTCACGGCCGAGTCTGCACTTGTCAAAAATGCCTCATTTTCATCCAAACTCGACCTTCCATGGAGGAAAAAGTTAGAGAGAAACTTAACAAAAACTACCCCTGAAGTTTTGGGTATTTACAAAAAAATAAAATTGTAGTAGTAGTAGTAGTAGTAGTAGTGGGTGGTGGTGGTGGTGGTGGTGGTGGTGGTGGTAGTAGTAGTAGTAGTAGTAGTAGTAGCAGCAGCAGCAGCAGCAGCAGCAGCAGGTAGACGTCGTCAATAATTTATGATTACACCGCTCAACTTTTCAAAATATTACAAATAGCCCTAATTTTTCATCTAAGTATTTGTAATATTTAGAAAAATCAAGGGATATAGATGCAAAATGTAATACGGAAAGTTTGGGTTATTTGTAATATATAGAAAAGCTGACGAACGTAATTGCAAAAACATTTGATGATGTCAGCAATCTACGTTAGCTCAACCAACGGCAGTAGCAACTATAAGATTAAGAACAAATAAGTTACAATTTGGAAAATTATTTTTCCGGGATGAATGGACATAGTATAAATCTGTACTTTTTATGATTTTTGAACAAGGATTATAAAAATAATAATTATAAAATAAAAATGTTGAACAAGAATTATGCCAAGCAAATGGATACCATGGGCTTTTGTTGACGAGATAATACGTCCATTTTAATTTGTTAAGCTGAGATTCATCAGCATGCAGCTCTAGCCAATCTCTTAAAGATGGATTGCTGAGCCAAACCTGATTTTTACGAACAAGTACAAATGAGAAAACACAAAACACGCAAAATTGAATTAAGAAAACAAAATAAGAACTCAACTATAGATAAAATCGAAAGCTAAAGTAGATTTATGCATGAGGTAAATCAAGCGTGGCTAAATAAAAGTAAACCACATAATCTACGCTCTGTGATAGAAATAACTTAACATGTGATAATTTACTTGGCCAATAAATATATCTATTAGGGTGACAAAACTACCTCTGATTTTCGAGATAATTACAAAAACAAAAAAAAATTACGAATTTACAAAACGACCCCAAGATTTGATTGTTTTGAACACAAAAGGTTTAATACAAAATCAAACCTCAGGGAGGTCTTTCTGTAACTTTCAAAGAACTTAGTGTTTTTTGTAATTATGCTAAACCTCGAGGGTAGTTTTTGTAATTCATCCTATTTATTATGGAAGGTCGGGAATAAAAAAACCTGAACAAGAAAAATTTGGTCCATTATTTTTGCAGCTTTAACGAGTAAAGTCAGAGCATCCTTGTCTGCATCACTGAGCCCCGTTAACTGTGCAAGTTTGAAAATTGTAAACGGGATTATATTAATATTATAATTCAGAAGATCATTTTTTTAACGTGATCCTATTAAGGTGAGAATTAATTAAGCCATTAAATTTAAGGACCTCTGCGTCAAGCGAAACACGAGCATAACGATTTAACTGCTTTTGTAGAGCCAGCTCACGTGTTTCAGCATTTTGTTTGTATCTGCAGGTATAATGAAAAAAAGGAACAAGCTTCATTAATTCTGAATCTAAACCTAATTTAAAAAATTAAAATTAAATTAAAAAACGCAGCGAAGTTTCAAAATTATAAAACTAGCCCTTCATAAAAAAATTCAAGAAAACCCCTTAATATCTTTTAAAATATTACAACTAGCCCCTCACTTTTAACACTGAATCAAACCTAGGGGTATTTTCATCGAACCTTAAGGGTAATTTTTGTAATTATCCCTAAAGATAATAATAGCTCAGGAAGAAATGTGAAAGCATCTAAAGCATTTCATGACATACCTTTTCGACAAAATCTCAAAGAGTTGACCATATTTACCATTGACATCGTAATGCACATATTGAGGATCTTCTTTTGCAAGCAAGCTTCTATATTCTTCCAAAGATATATACTTGACAGTCGAAACTTCAGATTCCTTCAAACAACAAATACTCATCATTGTATTAACTAGAAAAATAACAAAAACAAGAATTGTTATAAGTAGCAGCAGAAGTCAAAAGTTTTGTTTTTTTTTTTAATTATAAATATAAACCTCCAAACCTGAAGAGTAAAAGCCTCTAAGGGAATTGGATCTTTTGTAGTGACAAGATAGACATCATTGTATTCGTTGTTAATGAATTTTCCACCATTTGTGACACTACAAAAAAGAAAATGCATAAATATATCATAAATCAATCCAAAGCTCTGGTAGCAAAATATGTGGTAGCAAAAAATATATATATCATAAATATATCATAAATCCATTTGGGTTGGAAATCAAGAATTCAAGACAATAATTGTGGAATTGTGGCATGAAATCACTAATCAAAAGGAACTACACAACAAGAGACATGAACTTGTTAGCATAATAATCTACGAGATACACTCTTTTCAAACCGTCTAACCGTGTTAGGCAGGTCATGTTAAAATATAATTTTGAAAAGCCAAAAAGAAAACTCTTTAAGAACTTTAAAAAAAAGAAACCTAAAAATGAAAACCTAAAAAAACTAAGAAACCGTAAAAACCCTTAAAAAAAGAACCCTAGAAAACTAAAAGAAAAACTGAAAAACTAAAATTTGGGCCCTGCTTAACGGAATTTCCTCCGTTAGGCGGTTTGACACAAGTTTTTGTCATCATCTCCACATATGAGACAATCCAAAACTCAAGCTCTTTCTTTTTAAGAACATTATCTTTTTGAACTGAAAAAGGTAAATAAAATGAATATTTTCATACAGACCAAGAACTTACCAAATAGGAAATCGAAGGTCTAAGAATCAGCAGAAAGTTCAAAAGTAAACAGTATCATCAAAATTAAGAATGAAGGACCAAAAAAAGGAGATCACTCTTTAAAATACAAGACCAAAAAAAAAAAAACCAAGGAAAAGGAAGCAAACTTGTGCGAAAGGGATATATGTGTGTGTGTGCAAGCAAGTTGGAAAGGATAGAAGAAAAAGTACAATTGTAATTTCATAGACGAACCTCTCTTGGAGAAAGACAAATAGCAGCTCGAATGCATCATTTGGAAGTTTAATACCGAGCTCTTCGTGAAGCTCCCTCCTGTTAGCATGAAAAAATACGTTTAAGAACAGTACAATAACCACACTAGTTATCATGCTAAAAAGAGAAATAAAACAAATAAAATAATGTTTGCTCATGCATTTTAAAGAGTAAACTATAGATATGCACATCCGAACAAAATTAGAATAATCCAAGTTCGAATAAGAATTCCAATCTGCAATATATTTTTTAAGGGATGATTACAAACAGTACCCTTGAGGTTTGACCTAATTACAGAAAGACTCAAAGAAACATTCAAAATTACAAAAAGTACCCCTCAGATTTTATTCAGTGTTTAAATTAAGGGGCTTAGAGGGTGATTGGATATGTTCTCAAAATGAAATTTTTTACTAAATGAGTTTTTTGTGTGTGTTTTTCAAAATGAAAAAAAGAATGAACACGAAATTTCCAAAATATGCACCCACCAATCACTTCAAAAAACAATTTAAATAAATATCATCAAATCATTAATCATTTTACACTTCCCCATAAATATCACTATTTCACTACCTACTAAACATTTCTAACTACCAATTATATCCAATTTTATGTTAAATCAACTTTCATCATTACATTTTCATCTTATATCCATTCACACTCATCAATTCTTCTTTCAAAAAAAAATCCCAATATTCTCAAACAACAAAAAATTTTAAAACATAAATGATATTCAATTGCCAATATTATTATAAATGTGAAAAGTTTTCTTTTGTTTTTTGGAAATATTCAGTTTGACCTAATTAAGTTAGGTTTGCAATGGTACACTTAGGATAAAACTTCTTCGATTATGCAATTACAATCAAGAATTAGAAATGAAATGAAAAAATACCTTGCTGTTACAAGAGACGAATCTCCGGCTGAAATATGACCGGCACTAGAAATGTCCCAAAGCCCGGCCCATGAATCTTTGCATTCGGCACGTTTTTGAAGAAGGAGTTGTTGTGTGCTCTCGGCAAATATCCATATGTGAACGGCTCGATGGTAATCACCGTCTCTATGGACATCACTCCTATAAATAAATGCAAAAATGCCACATTTAACTAACGATCAAAGTGTTAGCCAGACAACCACATATAAAAATGTTCACTTCAGAGAAAAAGATATAAAAACAAGTAAAGCCATGTCTATGAAAATCCAAACATAGTTTCATTTCAATCAATAGGAAAATCCAATAAAAAGTAAATAAGTAAATAAATAAATAAAAACAACCCCAGAAAACAATAATAAAAACACTAACTGAATCAAGAACTTGGAATTAAAATAGTGAAAAGGAGGATAAAAAAAACACCTGCCCAACGACAAGGCCATGGAGGGAAGAAAAAAACAATAAACCCATATAGACAAGCAGTCGAAACTAATTAATTCACTAGAAATATGATATAATCAACTCGTGTCGATTTAAAAAAGAAAAAAGAAAAATCTTGGTTGACTTTCTAAAATTCGAAGAAGAAAGAACTTTACCTGGGTTTAGAAATACCAGTTTTCTCCCCAGTTTTTGTGAGAATATCAAAATGTTCTTCTTCCATTACTGCTGGCTCATTCGTATTGTCAGACATGAATCCTTGCTTCTTGGGGGCTTTTAAAGAAGAAGAAAACCCATTAAAAAGGAACAAATTCTTGATTGATCGGTGTTCAGAAAAGAGAAATTCTTGATTGAATGAATTGCGAATCTTGATGTCTGTTTATGATTTTTTATGAAATCATCAGTTTCAAAAAAAATTTTAAAGTTAAAATATCTCAGATTTATCTATTTCACTAAAAAGAAAAACAAATTCTCGAGTGTTATTTTTCTAAATAGAAAATAAAAATTGAGATAGAAATAATTTCATATACCATTTTTTACACAAATTAAGGAGTCTCCTCAAATGTATTTATGTGAAAAGGGTATGTTATAATAAAAAAAATGTGAAAATATTTATTTGAATGGTAGAGAAATAAAAAGGACGGAAAAAATAATTGTATGATAAATTTTAAATTAATAGTAAAGATTTGAAAGCAATATCAGCTATTTTATAAGGTTTCTTAATATATATATATATGTGAAAATTTTGTAAAATGGTAGTAATTAATTTATATTTTAAAAGATTATATAATATTTTAAATCCTATTAAATTAATTTATACATTTGCAAAATATTAAAGGGAGAATTCTCAATTAGGCCAAAAATAAATAAAACTACCTCAACATAAGTACACAAATTCGGACAATGATACCCCCAAATCAAAATTAATTCAAAACAAAAATAACGCCCCTCAAGCCCGCCTTCCACATATTCTTCCGCAAAATCAGCAAATAGATTCCATCCCCCATTCTATGTTCCATACACCTCTCGGAAAAGTCTATCAGATTGGGTAAAATTGGAACTATCGTTGTTTTTGAGCAAACTGGAAAAATCAAGCAAATTCTGTATTCAAAGAAAGGCAACACTCTTGTTAGGTCAGACTAACGGATCATCTGTTAGACCAAAATTTCATATCATTACATTATAGTGCAAAAACCAATACATTATAATAAAAAACCAATACATCATAGAACAAAAATATTACAGTACAAAAACCAATAAATCATAACACGGGTCAGAGATTTATGAAAAACTAATACTTTACTACAAAAACCAATACATCACGGTACAAAAACTAATACATTATAGTATCGGGTCAGATGGCCTAACGGGTCATGACCCGTTAATCTGGCTTAACACAAAGTGTTTGCCTTCAAAGAAAATCGAATCAAGCGAATTAGATAGCTTCAATTTTCTGGCTAGGGTTTCAAGCGAATTGAAGATTTACGGCGGGTGTGATTTTGGCTGAAATCGGCGCTTGGAATTCCATAGAATGCATCAGAGAATCACGTAATTGAAGGGTTTATACGCTGATTCTCAACCGATATATGCCTAGTTGGGAATTCTCCCTATATATATTAGTGTATTAGGCTTTGTGAATTTGTACTGGTTGTAGCCGAAAAATGAACACAACACGTCTCCATATCCACGACTGAAGATGACGAACTGTGAAGACCATCCGTAAGTTTTCTTTTTTTTTCTTTTTACTGGTCATAGAGTTCAAACAGTTAAAAAACTATGCAGAAAATGGGACGAAATTATACATAGTAGTATTCAAATATTTGGAATTTAATTGAAGTGTGATGGAGAGACATGCAACTTTATGTCGGGTCTAATATGTTATTGGTGTCGTTTGTACGGATGTGTAGTTAATGGGTATGCAAGTAAGCAAGTGTATGAAAATCGAAACTGGATTAAGGTATTGTTATGTAGTACGATGTCGAAACTGTAGTATACTATTCTTTTCTGTAGTCTATTTTATGATTGCATTGTTTTGGTTTTGGTGGACTGGATTTTTGAGGAAAAAACATAGAATGGGTGAGAAACAGATATAGAACTTTGAAACATATTTAGAAAACTAGGTTTGTAAAAATATTGAAATGTGATGGTCTAGTATTTTCTGTTAAATTTAGTTGGTATTTAAAGAACATGCTTGGGTGTATATTGGAATTTTGTGTGGTAAGTATTGAATTAGTTGATCAGTTAGTATCTTCAATTCCATCTTGTAGTAGTTCGTTGTCATTGGTTAGTTCAACAATATTTTTTGTGCTTTTTTATGTATGTAGTCTACATAGTTATCCTCATCCTCATGTCCTGATGTTAAAATTATTTCATTATATTAATCCATTTGTCCACATGCATACTCAAATAGATTGTAATGAATAAATGAACGCATCTGTTATGTATTGGCGGAATCAAGATTTTGAAAGTGGGGTTACGAATTACGATAGGATTGTTTTTTTGTTTTAAAACATGCGCATAACATAGTTTAACAATTAAAGTCGTATTCTTGACAAATGATATACATATACATTAAAGATGATAGAAAAATGAATACTATCTAAGAAGAACTATAATGTTCTTAACAAATGATAATGTTGCATGCTGCAGTCTGAGTCATGTGACACACTGAACCTTCTCAAGCAATCTCACATACAAATACAAGAAAACATCAAAAGTTGAAAATTAGAAATTACTGATGCAAAGAACATGCTTGAGTGTAGTTTGATGGATTTGTGACTAGTCTGTTTATTGCTAACATGCAAAGCTTTAAGGTTGTAGTATGGAATGCATGAAGCTGTAGTATAGAATGGTGTGACATGTTGTAAGGTTGTCTAGTTTGTAATTTCCATAAGTAAATTGATTTTGTTGCAGTATGGAATTCATTAAGGTTGTAGTATGTAAATGTATGACAAGTTCGTAATTTAAGTCCCTTCATGTGTAATATAATCTGGTATACCATTATGAAACTCGTAATTTGCTGGATTTGTAACTAGTATGTTATTGCTACTATGTAAAGCATTAAGGTTGTAGTATGGAATGCATGAAGCTGTAGTATGGAATGGTGTGACATGTTGTAAGGTTGTAACTAGTCTGTAATTGCTATTAAGTAAATTAATCTGGTTGTAGTATGGAGTTCATTAAAGTTGTAGTATGGAATTGTATGACAAGTTCGTAATTTAAATTCCATCA
Organism: Phtheirospermum japonicum; assembly: GCA_014905375.1. Taxonomy (NCBI): domain Eukaryota; kingdom Viridiplantae; phylum Streptophyta; class Magnoliopsida; order Lamiales; family Orobanchaceae; genus Phtheirospermum; species Phtheirospermum japonicum. The sequence continues at coordinate 3,177,306 of BMAC01000007.1, read as the reverse complement.
TGTGTAATATAATCTGGTATACTATTATGAAATTTGTTGATACCATTATGTATCAGTATGAAATTTTAATATTCCATTATGTGACACTGTGTAGTCTAAATCTATACCTAGTAAATAATTATACCCAGTATATAGTTGTATCTAGCACAATGTCTAGTATTTTTTTATCTTTATGTAGTATGAAATTTTATGAGCAACTCTTATTAGATATTACTGCTTGTGTAATATGTAATAATATTATGCACTACATCACTTGCGGGCTGATATTTAGTTTTAGACATTTTATCCATGTAGTATGAAATTTGCGGTTGGGTGAGTAATTATATTGTTGAGAAGTTGATATGCGTATGAGTAAGTATTTTGGCATAATATGTGCAGTATGTAATTAATCAGGTTGCGATGTAATAACGTATGTAAATTATTTTGTATGATTGCAGGCAGTTCAGGTCCTTGATGGCAGTAGTAGTTAGTGAATTCCAAAACCACGGTCGTGCGATCAGTAAAAACATCTAGAAATAATGAGAAAGACACATTTTTACCTTTTGTTTGAGTGTATTCAATCAGAAAAAATATCTAGCTTTGATTGTCATAGGGGTGAGGCTGTTACGGCGGATATCATGTACATGTTCGATCTAGCAAAAAAAACTTTCACAATGGGTGGTAAGGAGGTAATGTTAAGCGAGATATACAATTCATTTTTAGAATTGTCGATGGAGAAAACCTATAAAAGTGTACAAGGGAAAGAAAAAAGAATGGCATTTTTATAATAGTTGGTTTGTCGGGGACAAATATCTGAATCCTAAGGTTGTGAAGGACAAACTGAAGATGTTGTTTTCTAAAAAGAATCAATCTATTCTTGAAGTTGAGGATGTCGTTAGGCTGTTTTGCCTCCTCCTCCTTACAACACTGTTCTTACCCCTAATTTGGTTTAATTTGATGTGGGGTGGGTAGAGTTATATGAGAATCTTGATAGTATTAGGGAGTATGACTGGAGTGGTACGATAGTGTTTCGACCCAAAAATAACACCTGAAAACTGGACCTCTTCCCTACTTGCACAACACAACACGTTAGAAAGGACCACCGGTGGTTTTCCGGTGGAAACCTCTCCGATGCTTAAGTCAGAAAGCGTATGAGGTGTTTTCCAAGAAGAAAGAAGTAATGCACAAAAATGACATACCTCTCTCAACTTTGGGGCTGAGATATTTATAGTTTTTCCCTTGTGGGGACCTCTTCCGGGATCTCGGAAGCAAAGGTCGCGAATCAAAGGTCGTTTAAGCAACAAACTCTAACAAGTGGTCCCACTTGTCCCCCCGCCAGGGGTCAGGAGGCCAGGTCTTCCCTAACTCTGCTCTCCTCTCTGTCGGCAAGCCTGCCTATATATCCCAAAGTTTCTCATAGGAAATCTCTTATCAACCCAGGACAACTCCTGGTCTGGGATGACGCTGCTCTGCCCTATTCAGTATTTAAGAAAATCGGGTCAGACCTCACCAAGCATATACTACACTGAGGTCCCTTCTTGGGATAGCTGGATCCAGGTCTACCCCAATCCTGGCCTAGCCTATATATGCCTCATCAACTCCTCCCCCCGAAAATGGTTGGGGTAGAGCTGAACCCTCCAGGACCCTCAGGGATAAATGAGGTCCTATTTGTCCTTTATTGTTTCTCGTACTGGTACGGATCCCAAGAAATCCGCCTGACAACCAGGCCTAATCATTGACATTAGTGGTGTCGGCCCATCTTCCCAAACGGTTACTATTCCCACACGTCTCTCAGAGTACTGACAAGTCAGCGGCGTGTGACCTACCCTAGGACGGTTGTCCTTCCAGCTCATCACCTAGGGTACTGTTTGTCTGCCCGTATTAAATGCGGGGATCCCATCAAATCCCCATTTCCTCGATTTTCATTTTTTGAATTTATCTATATTCCCGCTATTCTTTCTCTTTCTCTCACTTTTCATTTTTTATTTTCACAAAAAATCCTCGAGTTTCCTTCTCCTTTCTCCAATATTTCCCGGCGAATTTTCCGACTTCAATTCCTCTGTTCCATTCCTCCGATCATCTCTGTAGACCAGGTAATTCCTTAGTCTTTTACTCTTTTAATTTCTTATAATGTCGTCGCCTGCCCCTCTCTCTGATATTCCTCCGGTAATTCCCTTTTCTCCGGCGGCGAGGGCTTCTTCTCCTCCGCCGTCTGTTGCCCCAGTAGTGGCGGCGATTTCTTCGTCTTCGATGTCCACCGCTCTAGAAGCGGCGGCAACTCTGTCTTCTTCACCGTCTGCTAGTCATGAGGCGGCGACGGATTCCTCTTCCTCGCTGTCTCCTACCCAAGCGACGGTGGCTACCCCCTCATATTCCTCTGGCTTAGAATATCCTCCGCCTGTCCCTGGTCATCCTAAAATCCCTTCCATTCTCAATGATCGGACGATGGAAGAGGTCCGTTATAATTATAAAATTTCTGAGCCTTTTGACCCTATTAGCCCTCCAGCGTGTATTCTGGCTTGCCAGGCACCGGCAGGCTGGTTAACTTTTTATGTTGACCAATTTCAGGCAGGCTTGCGCCTCCCGGTGAATCCGATGATGTTGGAGATCGCAGCCCTCTATAAAATCCCTGTCTTCCAATTTACCCCCAACTCATTTAGGATCATGGTGTGCTATAATCAGGGCATGCGCTATGCTAGCCTGGATCCAACAGCCCACACCTTCTTCCAGCTTTTCCAGGCGAAAAGCTCTTACCCAGGCTGCTTCTACCTCAGCGCCAGACCTGGTGTCCACTTTTTCTACAAACTCCTTTCCTCCAATAAGACCTGGAGGAAGAAGTTTTTCTTTGTCCACTGCGACGGAGATTGGGGTTTTTGTCCTAAGCCCATTAAGAAGCTACCTTCTTACCCGCCTATTTCCGTTGCGGACAGATCTCTCAGTTTGCAAAAAACAATCTCTACCCTTAATGGGAATCTTATTCACGTCACTAATCTCCTCCTTCCCCATGTCCTATACTTTTTTAACGAACAATCTGAAACGGGTCCTCTGACAAAGGAGATCGGTAAAATTCCCTTTATTCTGGTCTATTTTATTATACCTCTTAACTTTCCCAGTTCTCATCTTTTTATCTCTTCTCTTTTCAGAAAGGATGAAGTGCCAGATGTTTGAATCCGCCAAGAAAAGAACAGGAGCCGCTCCAGAGCTGGCGGTCCGTGGAGCGGGTTCATCTTCAGCTCCCCAAGTTCAGGGTTCACAATCTCCTAACTCTAACCCCTCCAGACCCTCTCACCATCCTATAATGGCGAGGAGTGCCTCCTCTAGATCCGAAGAAGACACGATGCCCTTATCCAAGGGGCCCCGTACGACTCGGAGTGGTCCGGTAGCACCAGTCACTGCCCCTACCACACGTAGTGCTCCTCCTCCGATAAATTCGATCCTCAGTTGTTCAGGCGAGGTGGCTCTCCAGTTCATGCGCAGGCAGATGCTGCCGGCGGACCAGCCCGAACTGGAGAAGATGAGCGATCGTGAGCTCCTGGAATCTTGGTGCCAGGACGAAGCAAGGGTAAATTTCCTTCCTTTATTTTTATCCTTCATTACATGCCCCAGCTCTAACCCCCTTTTCTCGCAATCAGGCTATCTCTAAGAAGGCTCTCTTGGCCACGCAAGCTACTAGATCCATGATCCGGTTTGATGTGATCAAGGAAAATAAAGAGTTGGCTGCGAAGTACGATCGCATCAAGACTTTAGCTAAGGAGCGAGGAGTCGCGTTGAAGAAGCAAGGGGACAAACTGACTGAACTAGAGAATGAGCTCACTGGGATGAAGAAAGCTCAGGACAAAATGCTAGAGACAGCCCGTTCTGAGGCAAGAGACGAGGCTTTGGCGGAGGCGAGGAGCCTTGCCGATGAGTTACTGGTAAAAGCCAGGGAGGGTTGGAAGACCGAGTTTTTGAGCTCCGAGGAGGGCTTGAAGATTGTCCAAGTCGTAAGGGAAGAAGCCCGGAAAGCCCTCCTGAGGTCCAAGGAGCTCTATGCCCTACTTTTCCCGGAGGCTGTGGTTTATTATAACATGGGCTTGGACGAACAAGCCAAGTGAGCCTTGGCCAACCCCGGGGTTCCCTTCGATCGGAGTTTGCCATTGGAGAACCCTCCCGAGCCTACCTTCTTTGCCTATGTCCCAGAGCTAGATCGACTGCACACCACCGGGCCTGCAGAGTTTACCGAGCATGTCTTCTCCGTTCTCCACTCTCCTGAGACTGGTCAGTCTCAACCAGACCTGGCTCTTGCTGTGGTAAATCCTACTTCTTTTCCCTCCCCAACCTTCGCAGGCCTGGGTGAGTTTCCAGGCGGGGCTTCTCCAGGTGCTTTGAATGAGGGCGTGGTGGATCAGTTGGTAGCAGAGTTGGATGCCGAGCTAGGAACTGAGACTTAGGCTTTTAAGATAGCTTCCTTTGTTTCCAGACAGACCTGTTGTTGGCCTGTGTGGCTGGTCTGCCTTTTGTTTTTCTCTGAATTTGTATTCTAAATTTATTTTGATGGTAATAAATGCGTTTTGTCTGTAGTGACTCTTGGGTTTCTAGGGTTTCCTAATTTTCCGGAAACCCTAGTACTTTTGATTCCTTGGCACGTGCCACTGTTTTCTTTATATGCGTGCATGTATGACTCATTTTCTTTCAATTCTCCGAAATGGCTTCTTCTCCTCTTCTCGAAGAACTTGATATAGTGAAACGGAAAAACATCTCCCTGGTTGTCGAAAACCTCAAGCTCTTTGACAAGCTGACCATGCCCAGGGAAAAGATTGGCTACCTCTGCCGTCTTTTGGAGAGGAAGAGACAGAAGAAACGCCACTACAAGAGGAAGTGGGCGGAGCTCCGTCAGGTAAATCGCTAGCTGTAGGAGGAGAAAGCCGATTTAACGGAGTCAGTGCATCGCTTGACCATCGCTGCCGGCGAGGCACATGCTCTCTCTGAGCGAGCTGACAAGTACCGTCAGCGTTATAACGAGACTGAGCGTGAACTCTGGCGTGCTCGTCGAGCTCTAGCTTCGGATCGGAGAGCTTCAGGCTCTCATGGATGATTGTTTTCTGGGCCTTCATGTTGAATTTGCCTATGTTCCTGCTTTTCATTTTGCTGCAATGTAATCATTTTTGCTAGCCTATGTATCAAGCTTTGAGTAATTTTGTCAAAATGCTATAATTACGAGTATCTTTTGTTTTGAGGATTTTTCAAGTTTCCTTTACTTTTTCCTCAATCATTTTAATCGATTTAGAGTTTTTTGGCCAATCCAAGCTTTCTAAACCTTTTGCCAGATCTGGCTCATTATACCAATCAGTTTGGGTACATGGGGCATCCACCCTTAGTTAACCGGAGCTTAAACTGACAACCAGGTCACGAAATTGGGGCATCCATCTTCAGCCGATCCTGGCTTTAAACTGACAATCAGGTCAGGAAAATGGGGCATCCGCCCTTAGCCAATCCTGGCTTAAACTGACAATCAGGTCAGAAAAATGGGGCATCCGCCCTTAGCCAATCCTGGCTTAAACTGACAACCAGGTCAGTAAATTGGGGCATCCGCCCTTAGCCAATCCTGGCTTAAACTGACAATCAGGTCAGGAAATTGGGGCATCATCCGTTAGCCAATCCTGGCTTAAACTGACAATCAGGTCAGGAAATTGGGGCATCCGCCCTTAGTCAATCCTGGCTTTCACTGACAATCAGGTCAGTAAATTAGGGCATCCACCCTTAG
>BMAC01000007.1:3148319-3166609 GCA_014905375.1 Phtheirospermum japonicum | reverse complement strand
GCCTCTCCCCCAGGCGCGCTTGCCAGCGACGCTTGCCACAGCACTAGCCAAGCTCTCCCCCAGGCGCTTGCCAGGACGCTTGCCACAGCACTAGCCAAGCCTCTCCCCCAGGCGCTTGTCAGGACGCTTGCCACAGTAGCTCGCCAGCATGGTCAAACCTTTGTCAAATCCGGGTCAACCTTGGTCAAACCGGGTCAACCTTGGTCAAGTCTGGTCCAACCTTTGTCAAAATTGGGATTTTCAAGCCTTAAGGGCTATTTTGGCCCATTTAAACCCAATTACACCTAGTATAAATAGAACTACAACTCTCATTTTTATGAAACACCTCTCATTTTCTCCCAACCCAAGCATGGGTTTGGGATTAAAAATCCTCTCTCTAGTTTTTAAGATCTAATTTCTCTCTCTTAGGTTTTAGATGCAATTTCAAGCTTTGATGTAATTTCCTTTTCTAGATTTAGATTTAATTTCAAGCACCTCCTTAGGTTTGTCAGCCTAAGAAGAATCCAAATACTCCTTTGGATTGTTACTTTGATGCAATTACATTCAAGGCTTTGTTTCATTCCTTAATTCAAGTAAGTTTCCCTTCAATTTCATGTTTTATGTTTTAATTCCATGCTTATTCTTCATTTCCATACTTTGTTCTTCATATTATGCTTTTTCTCTTAGCTACTTGATTTCATGTTAGATCTTAAGATTTGGCTATGGAATTTAGATGAGTGACACATCTAGATCATAGATCGGCTCTTGGATCATCTTGATTTTGAGTTTTACACATGCTTTATTTTAAATCTTATTTTTGTGCTTTGTTTCATACTTAATCTTAGATCTACTCTTTGTTTCTTGTTATTTTCCTTAAAGTTTTGAACTTTCTTGTTAATTTCCATTGCTTTATCCATCCATGCTTTCAGTTTTAGTTAATTTGCTTTATTTAGGATTTTATGCATAGTTGTACCTTGTGCATGCATGCTTGTACTTGGCGAAACAATGCATTTTCTTGCTTATTTCCTTTATTGCTTTGCATTTTCTATTTGAGGCATCCGACGAGGCATCCTACCAACTTGTTATTTCAATTCCTAGGATAGTTAGCTATTTTAACTGCTTTATTTTCATTTTCTTTATTTTCCAAGCTTGAAACACATTGAAAACTTGCAATTGAATCGAATTCCGATAATACCAAGCCATGAACCCGTTGATTTATTTCAACACCACAAAAACTCTACCAACAGATGCTGCGTGGGCAGGGACCATTTCGAGTTACACAAGTCTTAGCGGGGCTGCTTATAAGATGGAAGAACTGAATGGAGCTGAGATCCCTCGCGTCTGGAACATCGCTAATTTATGGAAATTTTACGTGTAAATGTAAACTTACAATGTTTTATTGAATAAACAATGCAGGTCTATTCTTGTTCACTAGTTTATATGAGTCTTCGTGAAAGCCAGGATTGGCTAAGGGCGGATAACCCAATTTCCTGACCTGATTGTCAGTGAAAGCAAGGATTGGAGCCTCTCTTGGCTTCAAGTTTGGCTTTGCCTTGGCTAGTATTTTTGGTCTTCAATGCCTTTACCTATAAAAATAGGAATTTTAAACATAAAAACCTAAAATTACACCAAACCTCCAATTAATTGAAACCATTTAATCCAATTAAATATAAAATCAATAAGAAATAAGAAAAACAACAAAAATAGAAAAACCACATAAAAACTTAATAAAATTCTATTAAAAACTACTAAAATCAACATAAAACTCTAACTAAAAATACTAGGAAAAACACAACAATTACATGTAAAACAGCATCCAATTTTCCTTTGACTCTTCCCAGGTCGGCCCTTCTAAGAACCAGGTCTCCAACCTGGAAGTACCTCTTCCGGGCAGTTTTATTGTAGGTTGCTCGGATTCGTCCTCTCACATGCTCCATTTTTACCGCCGCCTGCTCTCTCTTTTCCTCGACCAAATCCAACGCATCCTGCACTAGTGTATCATTTTGAATTTCATCATAGTTTTGCACACGGTGAGTTTCAAGGCCGATATCTGCAGGGATGACGGCATCCATGCCATACACCAAACTAAAAGGAGTTTCGCCCGTACTTTCCTTAGGATTGGTGCGGTAAGCCCAAAGTACCGCATTTAGCTCCTCTACCCACTTGCCTCCGGATCTTTCCAACCGCGATTTTAGTCCCTGGACAAGGATGCGATTAGTCACCTCAACTTGTCCATTTTCCTGGGGGTGGTAAACAGATGTGAAATGCTGCTAGATTTTCATTTTGGTGCACCAAGTCTTAATCTTGGCTCCCATAAATTGGGTACCATTATCTGATACTACCACCCTTGGGACACCAAACCGACAGAAGATATTTCTCCAGATAAAGCCCATCACTGCCTCCTCCGTGATTTTTGCCAGGGCTTCAGCTTCTACCCACTTGCTAAAGTAGTTGATGGCCACATTTAGAAACCTCTTCTGGGCTGGAGCCATCGGGAACGGACCGACCAAGTCAATCCCTCATTTTGCAAAGGGGCAGGGAGATCTCATTGTCATGAGCTCTTCCACTGGATGATGAGTCAGGGGGGACATTTTCTAACATTTTTCACATTTTCTAACAAAGTCCTCGGCCTCCTTCCTCTGCGATGGCCAGAAGTAGCCATCTCTTAAAATTTTACTAGCTAAGGCCCTTGCCCCCATGTGGTTGCCACAACAGCCTTCATGGATTTCTCGGAGGACATGAGTGCCTTCCTCCAAGCTCAAACATAGCAAATAGAGGTCGTCCAAACCCCCGTCTAAACAATGTTCCCTTGATTAGACAAAATCGGGCAGACCTGACTCGTACTTTTGCTCTCTCGCTCTTATTCTCTGGCAGCTCTCCTTTCTTCAGATATGACTTAATGGGAGWACACCAGTCCTCCTTCTCATATACTGAACATACCAGGTCTAAACCAAATTCGTTATCCGCCATCAACAAGGTAATTGTCCGTTCCTGGCAATCCACAGCCGAGCTCGCTACTTTTGCTAGATAATCCGCTCTCCCATTTTCTTCTCTGGGGATTTGAAGGACCGTCAGAGCTTTCACACTCTTAGCGAGCTCCTTGAACCGAGCTAAATATTTTTGCATCTGCTCCTCTCTAGTCTCAAATTCGCCACTTATCTGCTTACATACCAGCTGCGAATCTACCTTGGCACACACCTGTTCTGCTCCCAAATCTCTCGTCATCTGAACACCTCTCAGCAAGGCTTCGTACTCGGCCGCATTATTGGACAAAGCATAATTTATGCGTACCGCATACTCAGTTGCTACACCTGCCGGATCAATTAGAACTACTCTTGCCCCACAACCCTGATTTCCAACAGAGCCGTCCGTGAAGATTGTCCATTCTTGCTTGCCATCGGGAGAGCTGGTCATTTCATGCACGAAATCAGCCAGCGCCTGGGCCTTAATGGCTATCCTGGCTTCAAACGTAACATCAAACTCGATGAGCTCAATTATCTATTTGACCAGCCTCCCTGATGCCTCCGGTTTATCCATTATGGCCTTCAATGGTAGATTGGTCCGCACAACTATGTTGTGTGAGAGGAAGTATGGGCGTAGCTTAAGAGTTGTGCCAACCAGAGCCAGCATCGCCCGTTCTACCTCTACATATCTCACCTCTGCATCATGAAAGACCTTTCTCCAATAGTAGACCGGCCTCTGTACTTTACCTTCTTCTCTAAGCAAGACAGAGCTGACTGCTTGCTGCCCAACAGACAAATATAGGATTAGAGGTTCTCCTTGGACAGCCTTTGTGAGCAAGGTCATGCTATCCAGATGCTCTTTCAACATTCTAAACGCCTCTTCGCATTCATCACTCCATTGGAATTTGGCCTTCTTTCGTAGAGCTTGAAAAAATGGCAAGCTCCTTTCAGCCGAGCGTGACACAAATCGGCTCAAGGTATTGATTTGTCCTGCCAGGCACTGCATTTCTTTGACATTTCTGGGAGCCTGCATATCCATTATAGCCCATTATAGCCCTGACCTTCTCCGGGTTAGCTTCAATACTCTTTTCTGTTACCATGTAGCCCAGGAATTTGCCAACTCTGACCCCAAATGCACACTTCTTAGGGTTGAGCTTCATTTTGTATTTCCTTAGGGTATCAAAGGTTTCCCTCAGATCATCCACATGCGAGGTCGCCTTGATGCTTTTGACTAACATGTCATCCACATATACCTCCATGTTTCTCCCCATCTGTTCCTTGAATATTTTATCCACTAGTCTCTGATACATGGCCCCCGCGTTCTTGAGCTCAAATGGCATGACCACGTAACAGTATATTCCCTTCGGGGTTATGAAACTAACCTGCTTCTAGTCTTCTTGCACGAGTCTGATCTGGTGATAGCCCTGCGAAGCATCCATCATGCTTAGCAGTTCACAACCCGACGTAGAATCAACCAATTGGTCTATTCTTGGGAGGGTGTAATGGTCCTTTGGGCAAGCACGGTTGAGATCACGAAAGTCTATACACATGCGCCAGCCCTCTAGTGTTTTTGGAACCAATACCGCGTTGGAAAGCCACTCGGGAAATTGTATTTCCTGGATATGTTTAGCTTTCAACAACTTCTCCACTTCAGCTTCAATAATGGCCTCTTTCTCTGGCCCAAAATTGCGCTTCTTCTGCTTTACTAGCTTTATTTCAAGGTTAATGTTGAGATGATGCTCAGCTACATCTGGTTCAATCCCTACCAAATCCTGGGGAGACCAAGAAAACACGTCTGCACTCTCACGCAACAATGTCACCAGACCTGTCAGAACCTTGGGGCTGAGGGTTATCCCAACGCGGAGGACTCGACTCTCGTCCCTGGGACTACTTCCACCATCATCAATCCTTCTTCTCTCTGAGCCAGGCCTAGCTTAGCTTGCTCCATTCGAGCCCTCTTGCTCTGTCGCTCCTCGTTGTGTCTGAGGCACTCAACATACATCTGCCTAGACGCATACTGATCACCTCTGACTTCACCCATTCCATCCTCCGCTGGAAACTTCATTTTCATATGATATACAGAAATCACGGCCTGAAACTGGCTTAGAGATGGTCGTCCTAGCATGACGTTGTATGAAGATGGTGCATCAACTACCAGGAATCTCACTGTTCTGGTTACTCTATACGGTTCCTCACCTAACGTTACGAGAAGCCTTACCGCTCCCACGGGCTTCAGAGCTCCCCCTGCAAACCTTACCAGGGAGGTAGTGACCTCTTCCAATTCTATATCCAACTTTAGCTGCTGAAAACAATCATAAAACAGGATATCGGCAGAGCTCCCGGTGTCTACAAACACTCGCTTCACATTATAATTGGCAATGGTGGCCYTTATAACCAGAGCGTCCATGTGAGGAMCTAGGATGCCARWMCCATCCTCTGAMCCAAAGCAAATATTRGMAGTGGAAGCCATCTGCCRGACCTCTCGTGATTTACGGACCAGATCTCTCGCAGCTCGAACATAGCTGTGCTGTGTCCGCTTGGAGTGCTCATCCCACTCACCACCAGTAATCATTAGGATCTCACCTCGAATGACCTGAGCTTGATCATTCCGTCTTTCCTCATTACGTCCTCTATCCTGATCTCGTTTATTCTGTTGGGGTCGGTCACGGCTGCTGTGACCAGATCTGGCCTCCTCTCTTCGCATTCGCACATATTCTTTCAGATGCCCTGCTTGTACCATTCTCTCCAACTCATCCTTCAGGTGAGTGCATTGATCCGTGTCATGTCCATACTCATTATGAAAATGACAAAAGCGGTCAGATCTTTCCTTCTTAGGCTTTTGTGAATAAGTCTCAAGCCATTTCAGGTCTGGATGCCTCTCTATCGCTTGCAGGATTTCCCATTAAGCAATCGCCAGGGGTGTATATCTGTCAAAGCGAGGTCTTCCTACAGACAGGTCTGGCCTGGACTTTTTCATTTGTACCCTCTCCTCTCTATCATATCTTTCCCTCTTCTTCTCTCCCTCGTCCTTGATCTTCAAGGCTTCCTCCAAGTGGATGTATTTTTCTGCTCTCTCCAAGAGCTCTCCGAACTTCATGACTGGCTTCACCACCAGTGATTGAAAAAGCTCTCCTCTCCTGAGGCCTTGTGCAAGTGCATTCACCAAGAGCTCTTCTGAGGCAGACGGCACCTTGAGCTTTGCATTAGTAAATCGATTAATATAAGCACGCAGGCTTTCGCCCTCTGTCTGCTTCAGACTAAACAGCTTAAGCGGCATCTTCTGATACTTCCGGCAGCTAGTGAATTGATGCAAGAAGGCTGAGCTGAATTCGTTGAAATTGCTGATGGAACGCGGAGGTAACTAGCTGAGCCAACTTGGTGAAAGTAATTGGGAAGACCCGGCACATAACTGCGTCAGAGAACTTATGCACCGCTGCTGTGATTTCGAAGCGGCTGAGGTGGTCCCACGGATCTGTGGTTCTACTATACTCAAAGCCTAAAGATCTATACGACGCCGGTACATCATCGCGCATGACTTCCTCCGTGAATGGCGTGCCTCTCCGCGCCGACATCGTGATGGTGCTCACCATCTTCCTCTTGAATTCTTGCACCTCATTCTGCAAGCTTTGCATCTTCTCATCCAGGCCCGGGTTGGCCTAGCTTGACGTCTCACTATCAGAGGTGGAGAAGTGTTCATCTCTTTCTTGAAGAGGGGTCCGATCAGTGCGTTGGCCGCGTAACGGCTCCGTTTTTGTCAGCGGGACCTTCCGATATGGCCGTGCACCGGATGGCGATGTGGAGATCTCTACAAATTTCTTCTCCACAGCCGCTTCCACGGCCTTGCCAATGAGCTCAGACAGCTGCCTGAGAAGAGTGTCGTTTAACAAACCACCAGCAACATGCGTAGGTCCGCCGGAGGGGGGGGGGCACGGTGCCTGATCCAGTAGCTCTTGACGGCTCTGCCCCCTCGGGCCTTTTTGTTGATGGCTCTGCCGACCGCGGCATACCCCACGGCGCGGCAGAGTTGGGGGTTCTGCCGAGCTCCCCTACCAAATTCCGTCGTAAACCATCGGAAGCCATTAGAAAATCTCACGTCTTAGCTTGATCCTATTCCCATAGACGGCACAATTGTTTCGACCAAAAAATAACACCTGAAAACCGGACCTCTTCCTTACCTGCACAACACAACACGTTAGAAAGGACCACCGGTGATTTTCCGGTGGAAACCTCTCCGATGCTTAAGTCAGAAAGCGTATGAGGTGTTTTGCAGGAAGAAATAAGTAATGCACAAAAATGACATACCTCTCTCAGCCTTGTTGCTGAGATATTTATAGTTTTCCCTTGTGGGGACCTCTTCCGGGATCTCGGAAGCAAAGGCCGCGAATCAGGGGCTGTTTAAGCAACAAACTCTGACAAGTGGCCCACTTGTACCCCCGCCAGGGGTCAGGAGGCCAGGTCTTCCCTAACCCTGCTCTCCTCTCTGTCAGCAAGCCTGCCTATATATCCCAAGGTTTCTCATAGGAAATCTCTTATCAACCCAGGACAACTCCTGGTCTGGGATGACGCTGCTCTGCCCTATTCAGTATTTAAGAAAACCGGGTCAGACCTCACCAAGCATATACTACACTGAGGTCCCTTCTTGGGCTAGCTTGATCCAGGTCTACCCCAATCCTGGCCTGGCCTATATATGCTTCATCAGATAGTGAGCTTACTAGTTAATTCACTGAAGGTTAATCGTGAGGATCCATCCAAAGTGGTCGAGTGTATGATGGTACTACCGGTAAGAATATGATTTATGCTTTTAGGTCGTACGACCATTAAAGATTAAATGGCTTGAAATTGTTCATTGGTGGCTGTTTGTTCTTTGTATTTATTATATAAATATTTTTGTGCAGTACTGGCTGTGGGAGCATGCACGTGTTATTGACGAGCGGCGTGGTGCAGTGGGTGGGATACCGGGGCTAGTGAAGTGGCACCTACCAAACATGAAGACTGTAGTGAACAGAGAAATGCTCATGATGCTGGATGCTGAGCAGGTGATATATTACGACGTGTTTTTGTGTGTGTGTGTGTGTGTGCATAAACTACCGTATACTTATGAACCCAATGTGTGTATAATTATATAATCATGCATATTCTAGCATTCTAACATCTTAACCAAGTGGTTATTATTGCTTGACAGGTTGTGGAAGGAGAGCTAGCCCCAACACAGATGGAAATAACCACACGGGACAACTTGAGGAAGTGTTGTGGAGAAGGTGATGTGGATAAAGGACATAATGCCGGTAGGTGTAGCAAGAAATCGAGTAGGGAAACTGTATCTAGAGGTGTTGTTGTGTGCGCCATTCGAGGTGATACCTACGGAGAGAATGGCAGTCGTGGAAGAGGTGGTTGCTGTGGAGAAATTGTATGATGAGCTACTAAGAGAGCATGTTGCACTACAATTGAAATCAGCGGGGTTTGAAGAACATAACAAACTACTTAGAGATAATATTTGATGCCTCGAAGCAACAAAGGATACAATCTCTGTTGACCCAGGTAGCGAACCATCGCAGACCATTGATGGTTTAAGATTGACATACAACACTCTTCTCGAGAAATTCGAATCAGCCTAGGGTGAGCTCGTAAGGAAGGATGAAAAAATATCGAATTTAAATGGATCTCTGAAGATGAAGACAAAGTAATTAGTGGATTTGGATCGAGAATACCCAATAAGGGTGAAGGAGATAGGTGGACTAAGAAATCAAATCACTACGCTTAAGAAGATGACTTACGAGCAGAAAATTGTGAATAACTACCAAGCAAAGGAGATGGAGCAACAAACCGATCGGTTAGTGTCTCTGTTGACTACAGATTATATGGTGTACTACAGTTTTGTGGTTCATTTTGTTTGTATAAATATGTAGTGCATTTTGTGTAGAATATGTAGCGCGTTTTGTGTAGAATATGTACTACTGTGCGTATAAATATGTAGTGCATTTTGTGTTTTGATTCGAAACTGAATAGTATATTAAACTTAAAATGTGTAGGTGGTATGCGGATGTGGATGAACTCGAAGTACATGCCGTAACTCAATTACATTCGGCGGAAAAGGAGAAATTACCAGGTGAGGACAAAGTGCAGCAGAATTCAATGATAAGGAGGTTGAAAGGGAAGAATCTGAAAGTTGTCCTGGATGATGATTTCGACTATGGGATCGGACGTAATAATGCAAAGAAGCCAAAGGCAGATGGTGGAGGTACATTTGAAAATGCGTGGGCATTTGAAAGCAATGCCCAGTTCCTGAAGATGCTGGACGGTCGATACCATGGACACTGCGCGAAACACCTATCTGCTGGATGTTTGATGATGTTGATGACAAGACTGGATCAGGAGATGGGGTAAGCATTTATTAGTATAGTGAACCATCTTGTGGTATAGAATTATTACAAATTATATTATTTGGGTACAGCGAGACAGTCTACTGTGATATAGAGATGAAGACGGTGGTGGATACCGGAAGTATCATGAATATATTGAAAGGAGTTTACATTTGCAACAGTGTAAGTTTTTATGGTTATTAATAATGTATAAGTAATACGCAAAGTTGGTATGTTGTACTTTCTGGGAAAACTTAAACAATTATTTAGTAATATCTTCGTATGTTTATGATATCCCTTTGTTTTTGTTTGATGGAATAACGTAACACTTTGATTGTAAAAAATAGGTTGTTGATGCGTACGGACAATACCTCATTAGGATGATGGATATTATCAAAGATGGCAGGTTAATAACGATTTTACTAGGAGATTATTGGGTACGGTAGCCGACTACATCTGAAAAACTTTTCCTCCTTCTAACAAATAATTTTAATTGTCAATGTATCATCATTTATGACTTTGGTTGTAGACAAGGATTGTCAAGCACCGTAGTGAAACCCTGCTAAAATAGGTGGTTACACTGTCATTAAAAAATACAAAGATGATTTTGCTACCCATGCTTTCTAACGGCAGAAGTAAGGACATTAATGCGAACCACTGGACCTTACTAGTGATGGATATCGACGCACAAGAATGGCGATTTTATAATTCAAAGATGCTTCGTTTGCCCTCACTAAATGACCAATACCATCGTGATCCAGAGAAGCTGGTATGTATTTAAATTGGTTTTTAAGATTGAAATATACCATATGCTGCGTATATTTGAATTCAAAGAATAGACTATTGTTCATTACTAAAATTCTTTCTATTTTTGAAATTACGTACTACCATGTGCGTAATATTGTGAGGTTACAATTGCGCAGAACTTATGTTGCTTAATTTCTGTAGGTTTATTTAGCTAACTTGTATATAATTATTATTTTTTAGTTTTCCACTGTGGTTTTTATGTCCAATTCATAAAAAAATATTGCTTCAAAAAGCATATTATGTCCAAAAGAGATCCAAACATTCTATATCTTAACTCTGTTTGATAGTGTATCAACATATCTTTGTTTGATGAAAATGTGCACAGAAGAAAATATTAGAACTGGAGACGGCCACAGTAGCATCAGTGAATCTTGGCTTCACAGTCGTGTCACATGACACCCACCTAGAACTCCATCGTGTTCTTGTGCCACAACAAGGGGATATGTAAGTTTCGTTTAAGAAAATATTTGATACTTCATAAGTATGTATTTGTTAAAATATTTATTAACTTAAAATAACTACTCGGAAAATGAATGGCACTATAATACTGGGGCTGATATACTCTGAACTAGTTTGTGTATGTATAATTTCGTATAGACTTGATTGAATATGTAGTTATTTTGGCGGCGGAATAGTTGTGAAAGACTGTTGTTTTCTAAGAATGCAATTTATCATGTATTAACATGCTAACTTGATTTTCGGGCTTAAACGATTTAAGAAATGATTGTGCAGTTTATGTGTGCTACTTCATGAAACAAATAGTGCGGAATAAAGTTATGAAGGATGCACTTTGCAAGGACGTAATTAGAAAATCCAAGGCGGATATAATTGAATCAATCATGATGAAGAAGTGAACGTTGTGGTGCTAATTTGCAACATAAACTATTTTGTTTATATTTTCAATTTGAATCTAGTGGTTGTGTAGTTTAGTACTTTTGATCAAAATAGTCGACCAATTGGGTTTTTTTTTCTTAGGTAATAGGATATTGAATAATTGTTCCTTATTTTGGTATAACAATCGACGTGTCCCGTAGTGCTCGATTAACCAATAATTCCTAACTGTCGCACTTACCCAAATATGCTTTTGTTATGGAAAATCCTGTGATATTATGTAATTGGGGGTTTGTATTTAGTTTTCAATTAATCTTGATGTGCGCGTGTACAATCCTACTATTCCACATAAAACGAACAAAAGATGAAAAATCTGAACTACACTTCAAGAATTATGTACTCATCGGAATGTGACTATGATGTTACTTTGAAACATTGATGTGCGCGTGTACAATCCTACAACATGCATTCGTGATTGATTATATGTTTGATAGGGGTTGTATTCTACATTAACATTACAAAGAAATTACTCTTTAATACATATTACTAATTAGTAGATACCCAGAATCAATAAAAAAATATTACACAGTGTACTACATACAATTACATACTAGCTACAATTATATACTAGGAACCTATTTAGACTACATGGTTACATAAATGAGATATCACAATTACATACTGCTACATAATGGTATACCAAATTGT
This sequence comes from Phtheirospermum japonicum, assembly GCA_014905375.1. Lineage (NCBI taxonomy): Eukaryota > Viridiplantae > Streptophyta > Magnoliopsida > Lamiales > Orobanchaceae > Phtheirospermum > Phtheirospermum japonicum. Next base: position 3,154,962 of record BMAC01000007.1, on the reverse strand, counting down.
ATTACACAAGATGGAATTTAAATTACGAACTTGTCATACAATTCCACTGTGTAGTATATATATTATAATTTTACCTAGTATGCGATTCGTAGATAATTATGAAAGCGTACTACAAACCTGAAAATCCATTCTACATTTAAAAAGGCAATACTGATAATTTTAACTGAACGTTAAGAAATGTATAATGAAATATTTGTAATTCAATATTGGTTATAAATGAAAAAAAGAACAATTATCATCCGACAAAAAGAACAACTATCATCTGATTGCATATTATATTAGAAAACTAGGTACAGAAAATGCACCCATCACGTGATTTCATGGGAGTGGATCTTTACAAGTCTTTTTGTTGTGGTTGACAACCTTACCACACCTACCACATTTTATCTTCCTCGGTATGTACTCTCCTCTGTACAAATGTCTTTTCTCCTTTGGTATTCCGGGGGGGGGGGGGGGGGGGGGCTGGGGGGGCGCTTCGTCGATGGTGGAACAATTGGTTCAGTTTCTTTTGGTTCTTTCAATATACCAAACATTGGGATAGGCTGCATAGGATACGTGTAAAACCTTGCGTGTATGTGTTTGAGTGATAAAAATCATCAACAAAATATGCGATAGGCTTGCACACACACAAAATCGACGCCAAAGCATGTGAACAATATAGTGCACAAAGCTGCCACTGCTTACATGAACATGTCCGCTCGTCGATACTCACCTCGACAGATGGGTCGCTATGCACTTCGAATGTATACTCCAATGACCAAGTAACCGGCCACTGCCTTCCTTCTACAATGAGTTTTTTTAACTTACTGAGAATGGATGAGCATAAATCAATAGTCCAATCCCTGGAAAGTATCTCTCTAGCTACACACGGAAAATAAAAAATGTAAAGAATTTTAAATGTATTAAGCTTGCAAGATTATGAACTACAAATAATAAATCTTTATTATTATTATTATTATTATTATTATTATTATTATTATTATTATTATTATTATTATTATTTGTATAAGCACCATGAGTATGCATTAAAATTTGAGTGTGTATGGAATTAAAGTCAGTGTAATTAAATCACTAGGTTAAAAATGGAATATTAAATTTTGAAGAACAAGGATCGGGGATACACACCACATATTTGTCTCATAATCTCAATCCTAATGTTGTCGACCATGTTTGTGACGGGAAAATTCCTTTATGCTAATATCCAATTATTGAAGGACTCGGCGGCATTTGAGCTTATTTCCCCGTACCTTGAACCTCTAAAATACGCATTCGCACACTTTATGACATCCGTGCTCTCAATAAAGTGCTTGGCTGTAACTCTGCCATCTGCTATAAATCTACCCTTAAGATGCTCAAATAGTGCAACCGTTGGTGCGTAGGCTGCTTGTGTCAGAAGACACTCCAATCTACTGTGCAATTTGGACGAGCAACTCCTACTTCTAAAAGTATATTTCAAGTTTGTTCTCATATGGTTCAAACAATATCCGTGTGGATATCCGGGAAGTACCTTTCGGATTGCATCAAGTAGGCCTGGGTTCTATCTGACACAAATGTGACTTCCCAAAATGGAGATAGAAGCCTTTTCAGCTGCTCCATGATCCACTGCCAATTATCGGAATTCTCAGAGTCCATCACCACAAAAGTAATGTGGTACAAACCTGAGTACATATTTTCATTTTGTTAAAATTATTAAATCGGCAGAGAAATTGACTGCACAGTTGATTCTTTTTAAAAATAAAATTAAACATAATTTATATTCCCGATTCAGCTTTGATATTTTTTTAATTAAACTTATTGCACATTGTCAAAATATATATGGAGGATTTATGTACTTGTTAAAATTTATTTTCTATCATCATAATCGTGGGAAATCCACATTACGAGTTTTAGAAGGAAGTGTGAAATTACATACTAACTGGCATTATGAACAATTCTTGATCAAAAACCGAGAACAGATATACACACATCCTTGATGAAACTCGCATTACATTTGCATCAGACTAATCTTGTTGGAATTATTGCTGTGTTTGTGTCTTATTCAATACAATATTATGGATAATGTTCATCTTATAAATTTTATACTACTAATAAAAAAATAAACTTTTAATGAGATATTACCATTGTCACCATACAGTCGATCCAGGTGGTTGGCCTTTCAACTTTCCTTTCAAATGCATGCCGTCGATAAACAACATAGGTCGACAAAAATTAAAGCCTTCAATGCAAGCATAAAATGCGACGAAAACCTTTTTAAAGCGGCGTGAGTTCTCTTCGACGTCTAAAAGGATGTGAGAACTAGGGTTTGATTAAAGGGAACACTCGACGTAGAATTCAAGATCACTGAAGGAGTCTCCAATATCACCAAGTACATATTTCCTCACCTTTTCCATAGCGAGATACGCAAGATTATATGAGATTTCTAATCTACATTGTCTTTCAAATAGTCGCTTAATGCCGACTGACCGAGTGTCAATATTTGTTCGAACACCTTCCAAAATCCGCAACGACACCAGCTCAAAACTAACGCGGTTATGTTTCATTGATTGAAAACATGCTCCGCATGTGTGCACGTTATTAATTTGTCTCATGTAAAAAAAAACTATTGATTCGCTCCACAGAGGCATGAACAAACCACCCACGATTGTCGTCCAAACAAGCTCCTGTAACCCTTTAAAGATCATTCTTAACCCACTTGAATTGAAAACCTCCGCCAATTATGGTTTTACGTATCACAGTCCTGAAATCTTTCGCACCACCCGTGAATTTTTGTCCAAACTCAGACACCTCTGTCTCCCAGCCCGTTGTCAATAGTTTTTTCGTATGACTAGGAATCAGAGTATGGAGAACATCCTCGTAATCTATTCCGCAATCAACACTTGAAATCGTATTTAACATAACAATTTCACCATCATTCGCAATGTCAACCCTAATGCGTACTAATCTGTATGACATCGCTAGATGAACCATACCTCCGGAATCAACTTCAGTATCTAATATTACTCTTGAAAATTCAGGGATGAAATAATGCATGGTCAATTTAGATCAGTTTAATTGAGCACATACATTGTCCAATATTAAATTAAACGAGAAACCTAGTTCTACACCCACAACAAGTGTCTCTGCGCCAAACCTTAAAAAGTATGAATATAACTCCATAATCCGATAAACCTATGTAAACATGACAAAAGTTAGCGGACAACTAAAAAAGATAAACTCACGTTTAGTATGGAAGAACGTATAACTACATAATGCAAACCATAAAACATTCATTTTGTTTCAAAAAGTAATTAGCAGTTCGTAAAGTATGAATCAAATAGGTTCGACCTTATTACACACTGGAATGAATTACAACTTGTTTCAAAAAATTTAACTAGTACAGAATTATTACAGAACCTAGTTCATAAACTCGATTTCTCAGAATCACAAAAAGCTAAAAATTGGTTTGTAAACTGAAGTGAAGTTCGGGTTTTAGCAGAACACAAATCCTATTCGTAGTATAGAATAACGTAGACCTACATAGTGTAAACCATAAAACATTAATTTTATTTTGAATATGAATCAAATATCTTTGACCTTATTACACAGTGGAATGAAAACTGTTAAGTTTCATAAAACTTAACAAGTATAGAAATATTCCATAACATAGTTCATAAACTCGATTTCTCGCAAACACAAAAATCAAAATCTGGTTTGTAAACTGGGTTCTTCGAATAAAACTCAAAACATATTTGATATTCACATCATATATTATCGCCTTTATATATTATCTATTTTGAACACGATGAACTTAAAAACTTAATTGAATCAATTTCCATATCCGCTTCAATAGAAGGAATTATTTGAGGATTAAAAAATCTTATTTGCTGATGTCCATAGCCAGTTGAACCGATGAAAATAATCAATAAATAGTGATTGTTTTGGAGGATAACATCAATATACATGATGAGAGAGATTGATTGGAGTGAGAAAAAACTGCGTAGACTCGTAGCGTGATCGACGCCCGAACAAGCAGTTACCGGGATATTAAGCATGTGTATATATTAGAAGTTATATATGAGTTTATGATTTAATGGGCCTAAAATAACCTAAATGGAAATATAAGATTTGGTAGAATTATGTGGAATATTATATTTACAAAAGTGTATTATTTGGGAATATTCCCAATATTAAAATATGTGTTTTAATTTGTATTAAAAATATGTGCTAAACTGCATTAAAGAATAAAAATATATTAAGAAAATAATAAAATATAAAATCGACCGATTCTTGACCAACTTCTTTGGCAAACGATTCTGAAGAATTGGACGAATGAGGTGATCGATTTACGGTCTAAATGGTTGAACCAACAGATTGGTACAATTCTCATAACTATGCATACTAAGACAGTCTTGACCCCAAAATTTCCTTTAGTGGGCTAATTTTATTTAATTTAAAAAAACTTATTCTATACTAAAAATAAAAAAAATAAATTAACAAATGCCTTGTCGGTTTGTTTAGTGACTTTCGGGCGGATCAAATATTACGCTTGTGTTTGCGACTCCGCAAAGATAACTCATAAAGCCACATACGCTTGTGTTTAGATATAAAGTGATCATTATCAAATGAGCTAAAAATGGTGTTGAGCAAAGAATATTGCTTGAACTACCTGCGATAACATTTTTAGATTCCTTTGTAGAGTGAATAACTTGTCTGTAATTAGAAGTGTTGACCGTACACTGGACATTGATTGTAATAGTCGGAGCTTTGCATTGTAGTAGTAATAGTGGGGGAATAAGATAGACTACGTGTTTGTTTTTTTAGTTTGGAAGAAGAAGAAGAAAGAATATCCATTCTCCCTCTCTCTCTGCCAATGGAATTTAAATTGCAACGGTACTGTATGAGGCTGAGTTATTTATAGACAGGAAGCTGGCTTGATTTAGCAAATCAACAAGGATTTTGTAAATCTTTTGATGTCGTGCATTTTTGGTTATGTAAGAAATGCTTGTGGCTACATTTTACAGACCAACGAATCATCCATGTCAGAATTTCATGACCAATACATTTACATCATAATAAAAAAAATAATAATAATAATACATATAAAAAAATAATACATCATAACAAGAACAAGTATCGGGTTAGAGATTTACGAAAAATCAATATTTTTGAATATAAAAATTAACACATTATACTATCAAGTCAAATGACCTGACGAGTCATAGATGACCATACATAAATGTTTGTCATGTTGTATAAAATTAAAGTAAGTTTCGCCTAACCAACGATTACTAGTGTGAAAACCCGCGATTTCGCGGGCAAATATAAAAAATGCAAAAATATGTAAAATTTATCAAAAATAATAGAAATTCATAATGTGTACTATAAATATCAATTACCCAAAAAATATACATATTAGCAATCGTAAGGGTGTCGAGTTTGGTCTACGGGTCGGGTTGCATGACAGGTAATTAAATATAAGGTTGACTTCTAGAATTTTCGGGTGCTATAATGACAATATAGATACGATATGGGCATATAATGTATCGATAAAAAGGGAGAAAATGTAATATGTATTTCTTTCTTTTTGTAATCATGTCAATTCTCTAAGTACAAATATTATAATTATACAAAAAATAATAATAATAAGTAACAACGTGACTCAAGTTCATAGGTCCCTTTAAGGTACATAGATCCCTTTAAGTTATAGACGACATTACAAACAACTAAACAAAATCAGTAATTATACAATCAACTAAGAAAAATAATAATTAGAAATCATAACCAAATAATAGGCCTCCTCGCGTTTGCACTCAAAATGAACATTGTGCCAGCCATGGCTTTTATTGTACTGCTCTATGCAATCTCCTTGTGGCTATAAAAAATCAATTATATTAGATAAATAGAATCTCAAATTTTGAATCAAGCATGAGGGCACACACACAAAGAAAAAAAGAAGGGAAAAACACACAATACAATTTCATGGTGTATATATTGTAAAAGTAATATGGAATAATTCAAATAATTAAAGATAAACAAAATTGAAATAAAAAATTGAATCGATTTATAATTACATGAATATAAGAAAAATATAAAAGTGTAAAAAAGTTTAGAAGTTTAGAAGTTGGGCCAATATGTGTTAGCCCAACATATGATCGATTCAATATAAAAGTTTAGAAGTTTAGAAGATAGGCATTGATAATAAGGTCATAATAATGCCAATATGTGTTAGCCCAAAATAAGTTTAGAAGCTGGGCCAATATGTGTTAGCCCAACATAAGAAGTTTAGAAGCTGGGCCAATAAAAAGTTGAATCGATTCCATATAAACACCATGAAATTATAAAAGTTTAGAAGTTTAGAAGTTTAGAAGCTAGCCCAACATGAAGTTTAGAAGTTTAAAAATATAAATAAAATTGTGCTTCTCTTTTTTTTTAAGTTTAAAAGTTAACAATATTGTTTCTACAAAATTAATAAGCTAAAAGAGAACTTAGCTTAAGCAGCCGCATAAGCAAGATTAAAAAATTTTATTATTCTAAAAAAATAAGCTAAAAGAGTTTAGAATCACTTTTTTTTAAGTTTAGAAGCTCAAAAAGTTAATAATATTATTTCTACAAAATTAATAAGTTAAAAGATATATATATATATAATATATATATATATATATAT
>BMAC01000007.1:3054829-3141196 GCA_014905375.1 Phtheirospermum japonicum | reverse complement strand
TATATATATCACCCCTATATATTAATGCAAAATTCTCATAACATATGTGTCTGCTTCATATGCTTCGTTTGGTAAATAAAAAATTATGGTGCCTCGTTTGCTTACGTGTCATCCAAGCCTAATATTTATCTAATTTAATACTTTTATTTTTATTGTATCTTACCTTATTTAATTCTTTTATTATATTTTTTCTTATTCAATACTTTCTATTGATTTTCCTAATATAAATATATAAATAAATCATATATAATTATTAGATGAGACCTAAATTAGTTATTTTAATTAAAAGACAAACTACATATGAATAGTCTTAATTACAAAAAAAACTTTATTCTGAAAATAATTAAATAAGTTTTATTGATAATAGAATTTAAAATAATTTTATTTTTGGCGATTCAAATATTCTATATAAGTAAAATATGAGTTATTTATAATAATATAAATATGTAACTAAATATTAGTAATTTAATCAATCTAAACATAAAAATATTAAAGTATATACTAATAATTTATAAACATTGATTACACATCAGTACAATGCACCACGAGTTGAGAGTATGACACATTTTGAATATCTCAAAGTATGTAACTAATAATTATTAATGAATTTATTCTAAATATTAATATATAAAATGATTAATAAAATAGATATTAGATACATGTTTAGAATGTGATGCCTTTTGAATTTTTGTAAGTATGTAACTAAAATTATTAACGGATTTAATTTAAACATCAAATATAAAATTATTTAATATTTATAATAATTAATAAGTAGATTATACATGTACAAGGCACGGGTTGAGAATACATTATTTTAATTTATTTTAGATTTAAAATTGAGTAATTATCACAAATATTTTTTATATTTATCTTTTGATAAGTCCCGTGTAATACACGGGTGTTAAACAAGTATATATTAATGCAAAATCCTCCTAATATATGTGTTTGATTCGTATGCTTCGCTTGAATAATAAGAAATTTTGGTGCTTCGATTGCTTATGTGTCATCCGAACCTAGTATATACCTAATTTAATATTTTTCTTTTTATTGTATCTTGACTAATTAATATTTTCTTTTTATTAATTTTATCTAACTTAATAGTTTTTTTTTATTATATTTTGTCTAATTCAATAATTCTCTTCTATACTCCTTATATATAAATATAAATAAGTCAGATATAATTAGTAGAAAAAAATCTAAATTAATTATTTTAATTAAAAGATAAATTACATATCAAATAATTTTAATTAAAAAACAAAAACTTATTTATGAAAATAATTAAATAAATTATATTTATAATAAAAGTTGAAATAATTTATTTTTGATATTTTAAATATTCTGTATAGGTGAATATGATATATTTGCAATAATTGGAGTATGTAACTAAAATTACTAATGGATTCATTCTAAATATAAAAAAATAAAATTATTTAATAATTAATTAATTAATATTTATTAAACAATGGCACAATGCGAGAAGGCTTGAGAGTATGACACATTTTGAATTTTTCAAAGTATATAACTATAATTATTAACAAAATTAATCTAAACAATAAAATATAAAATGACTTAATAATAATTAATCAATATAGATTAGAGACGGGTTGAATATATGATATTTTTTGAATTTTTATAAGTATGTAAATATAATTATTAACGAGTTTATTCTAAATATTAAAATATAATATTAATTAATAATTATAATAATTAATATATTGAATAGGGCACGGATTGACATATACTTTCAAATTTTTATTTTAAATTTAAAACTTTGTAACTTTCACAAATATTTTTTTATATTTAGTTTTTTATAAATCCCGTGTAATACACGAGTGTTAAACTAGTATATATATATATATATAATATATATATATATACACAGAAGAGACTAAATTTAGCAGCAACAACACCACCCAACAACAAAAAAAAAAAAATCAATAACCCATACTCACCATCTTCTTCAACCACTTGAAAGACTAGGAAAAGTTGTGTTGAGAAAAAAAAAAAAGATCCATTATCTTCCTTAACTATCAAGTTTATGGCCATCTTCCATGGTTTAACTCTTTGCACACTAACCAACAAACAATACACATCTTTTCCAATTGAGCAAATTAGAGAGAGAGACCAACAATCACAAAAATCCCAATTTTGTTGTCACGTGCATGGCACGTAACTGACCTCGACAAAAACTCAAATTGTCTATGATAATTGTCAAAAAAGAAAACCCAAATTAAATTATGGGACTGAAACTAATTATTTGCATTTGAGTTAAACTAGTTTTTGGACACAACTAGACAAGTTCTGAAAGATTAAAATGTTGACATTGCATTAGATACCAGAACTTTCTTATTGTTTTTGTCATGTAAGCGGCTCCGGCCAACATCAAACTTTTGGCGAACTTTGCCCCCGGTCCAAATTAAATTATATGACAGAAATCGATTAATTGCATTTTAGTGACTAATGGGTTGGTATAACGAGTTACGAGAATATTCAATGGACAGGAGTCGATTTTGCATTATAAACTTGATTTTTATATTTATTATTATTCTTTTATATAGTTATTATTCATTTATTGTATATTTGTCACAAAGACGATAAATATAAAATTTTTGATAAATACAATAATTATGATTTTAAATTTACATTTATCACATATTTTTTGAATATTTAATTCATTATATTTATATATAACAAGATCCCATCCATGTCTGGGTACATATATTTAATTCATTGTATATATATTTATATATATCAAGATCCCATCAATGTGGGCACATAATGTAACAATTGACCAACAACCATATGCCCACTAAAAGTAAAATTATTGACCACCTTCGGTAAAATAACATATAAATTGTTACCATGTGATTGTTTTAACTAAATATTATTGGCGACTTTATTTTATTGTTTTAATAAAAGAGGTACCAACTATGCTTGTTTTATTTAAAAATGATTGGTGACTTTCGAACACTATTATCAACGACCCTCAAGGCACAATATGATTTACTTTTAAAAAATAAATTTAAGTTCCGTGTATTGTGTCGATAACTAAACATATTTTTCAAACAAGTATTAATATTTTTTAAGTGAACAACCATATATTTATCAAAATAATATAAAATAGTTATTTTCAAAAGTATAATTTATCATTTTAAATAAAATGGGAAGATTTTTTTAGGTTAAATGACCAATAAATATATATATAGTAATAAACTTTTGTCCTCGCTAGATCATCCATCTATTATTTTTTCACACTAATACATATTTGTTATGGGGGACTTCTACGGTGCCGTGAAGGTACCATTCCCCACTTAATCAGAACCACTAGATTAAAAGTTGGTTATGAATAATGTTAAAATCAAGGGATGTAAATGCAGGGGGGTTGGGAGGTATGGTGCCTTCACGGCACCGTAGTCATTTCATTTGTTATGACATGACATATATACTATACCTCTCTCTTCTTCCCCAATCAAATACATGGTGCTCTCTTTTTATATTATATCTGCTTTTGCTCAATCTTCTCCTCCAAACTCAAATACCCCTCCACTCAATATATGATTACCGGTCGCACGATTGAGTTGTCATCGTCGATTGAGTTAATCGTTACTTTTCTCAATATAATCTAATTCTTGTAAAAACTCTTGCAGCTTGTATGTGAAAATCTTCTCATCATCATTTTACTGGCTTTTTAAGTTTCAGAATTGAATGTGGGATTCGATTATGTCTTCGACTTTGTATACTAAATCTATGATCTACGTTCTAATAAGTCATTTATTATTTATTTTGTGTTGGGGATTTTTTGCGAGAAGATCTTGCAAGGAGCAATATTTGATGTGCAGAGATTCAATAAGTAATTTTGGACAAGTGATATGCGAGAAACTGTGCATTAATTAATGGTTTACAAAGATACTTTTATGCATTTTATATTGTCGCATTGATTTGTACATATTTGTGTGTGATTTTTGTGTATTCTTGTATTTTGTTTTGTGTGTATAGCGGGGTTTAGGTCGTATTTTCTCGCGTTTCTCTTTCTTTTAGTCTTTTTGTAGGCCGTGTCAGTTTTATCTCGTTTAACATTTTTCTCTCGCCATTTGTAAGTTTTCATTCTATTTTGGTCTTCTTGCCTGTTTCAGTTTTCCAGCGGAGCCAGCACGTTCCCATGAGTTGCGAGTAGTTCGGAACGACGAGAAATCGGACAAAGACTCGTGAAGCTATCGTCGGTCGACCAGCAATCGACGCGTCATCGACGCAGCACTGATGCACGCCTCTTTCCAACATCGAAATCCCCTGTTGATCGACCTGCCAAGACATTCCAGCCACCATAGATCAACGTAGCTCGTCCACGCGCCATCGACGGTGCTATTTTCCAGCATCAGTGGTCATACTATTTTTGGCTATTTTGGGCAAAACAACTATTTTGCCCCCACTTTCACCACTATATATATATATTTCCATTCTTAGAATAACAAGTCTTGAACTTCTTGGAGTTTGACAAGCCTAAGAATGTTCTACATTTTCCTTCAATCCTTTTCTCCAATTTCTTCATTTCAATTTCCAACTTTTAGATTTAATAGAATATTTCTTGAGCCTTGTTTGGATGTAGGACGTAGCAATTTCTCGTTGGAACATTGAAACCCACCATTATCAATTAGTAAGCTTTTATTTTCTTGCTTTTATTATTCGAGTTTCTTATTTGCTTTGATTATGAATTTTCTTGTTGGATTTGTGATGTCCTTGATTCGTAGTTGTGTTTCTTGTGATTTCTCATGGTGTGGTTCTTAGAAATTCATATGATAATAATTATTGTTATTCAAAACTCCATTGCTGCTTTCTTCAAGCTTTTTATATTTAATCATGTCATGTGTTGCGCCGAGTTTGGATTGCTGCGTTTTTTGATGATTCATGTTTAGAATTCTTGGGTTTAGTGACTCGATTCATTTAGAACCATCAATTAGCATTATTAGGTGTTTAATCTACAAGTTGAGAATTGACAATCTCAACTCTAGATTAAGTGTTCGATAAAATACCAATTGATCGTGGAGACGATTCTAGAGCCCTAGACCCCCGTTTTATTAATCATTTCAAAGTTGTCGATTTTATTTCTCGTCATCTAAATCACCGTCTTATATATTAAAACTGTACAAACTGAAATTTGACCACGTGTTTAGAATAGCATTTCATTGTTTTATTATTCGTGAATCAAACACAAAAATTACCTCCGATTAGTCTTCCTCGAGAGATTCGACTCGAGTCAAACTTACCACTTACAATTTCTCCGTTCTCTTGTGGATGAACATTTAGTTTAATAAAAAGTAAGAATAAAAAGTTCAATTCAAAATTTGGCGTCGTTGCCGGAGAAGGCTAAAGGTTGTGATTTCTGTGTTTGCTCTTTGTGACCTTTATTTATGTTTTTATTTGTTTTGTTTGTTTATAGTGTTTGTTTTTTATTTTATTTTTATTTATTTTTGTTATTTTCCACCGGTACGTTTAATCTTGTGCATTGAGTGTTGTGTATGCAAGGTACATCTCTTGAGGCCTGAGATTCAACGACCCATTTCCCCCCCAAAAAAAAAGACAGAGAGAGAGAGTATGTGTGTCCAACTATCAAGCGTCTCCACCGTATGACAATTCGTACGCTTGTCGTGTTCCTCGACTGGCCATTCCATTGAGCCCCGCGATTTTGGAGTACGATCTTGATGAATTCTACTCCGAGCAACTCCCAGTTTTCCATGGGCTCCCGAGCGGGGATCCGCTCAAGTTCATTCGAGAGTACGATGCCATCACCTGAACTTTCCCTCTTAAAGGCCTTACGAAGGATTAAGTGAAGATGCGACTTTTTGTCATCACATTAAAGAATCGGGCAAGAACATGGTTGAGAAATTTAGAGCCTAACTCCTTGAGAACATGGGAGGAAGTTTACGATCGGTTCATGGGGACATTATACTCACCTCAACCTGAACTTAGAGATCATCAATGGAGCGATCAATGGGCCCCGTACTCAAATTCATACAACTCGAGCCATAATAATCCGATTGGTATTATCAGAATTCGATTTTTCGTAGGGATCCATGTGTTTTGAGTTTTGAGAAATTGAAGGAAAGCGAGAATAAATGGAAAATTACGAAAATAAACGGGAAACTACGACAAACTATGAAAAGTAAAGCAAGTATTTCGGATGCCTCATGCGTATGCCATATTGAAATTGCAAGCAATAATCAAAATAATCAATAAAAAGCAAATAAATAACAAAGTACAAGCATGAAAGCCTAAAGTACAACTATGCATGCATGATCATAAAACTTAAATAATGCAAATTAACGAAAATCAAAAGCACCAATGGAAAGAGCAATAAAAGTTGACGTGAAAGTTAAAAACTTTTTGAAAAATAACTAGAAACGAAGAGAAGATCTAAGATTCAACATAAAACCATGCATGAAAATAAAACCCAAAATAAAGCATATGAAATACTTAAAATAAAAACGATCATGGACCCGATCTATGATCAAGGTGTGTTAATCACCTAGATTCCATAAACCAAATCACAAATCTAACAATAAATCTAAGAGTTAAGGCAAAATACAAAAATGGAAGAACAAGCTTGAAGTTGAAGAACAACGAAGAAAATTAAGAAAAACTTACTTGAATTAAGAAATAGAAAATAACAATCCAAAATAAAATCCAAGTGATGGCTTGAATTCTTCTTGAGCTTAAAAACCCAAGGAAAAACTTTAAATTAAATCTAAGATCTAGAGAGAGAAATTAAATCCTAAACCCATGCAAGAGTTGGGAGGAGAGTGGATGTCTTTGTTGGGGAAAGATGTGGGGTTTATATAGAGGTTTGAAGGGGCAAAATTGTTAAAAATGCCAAAAATCCAGGCAATGCAGTCAATCGGCAGCGTATCAATCAATCGACTGTCTGTCGATCGACTGCCTGTCGATCGACTGCCTTGTGTTTAAATGGCCCAGCCTCTGTCGAGCAGTCGATTTGGGCTATTCTCAGTCGATTGGTGGCGGTGTAGTCGATCGACTGCCTTGCTGTTGAAACGGGTCAGCCTCTGTTGTTCAGTCAATTTGGGCTATTCTCAGTCGATCGGTTGACATGGCAGTCGATTCGGGATGCTTTCGTCTCGGTTTTCTCATTTTGGTACGGATTTTGGGTCTTAATGCCTTGACTCAAACCTAGGCGTTTGCCGGTACGTCTTGGCGCGAATCTAATTCATTAAGCCACCTACGAAATAAGAACTTTGAACTAAAAAAACCAAAGAATCACACAAACATCACCAATGTCGTATACATAAGGCTCAAATAATAAAATAAGAAAAGAACCTGTTATGAATGAATAGGATTAAAGAGCTGAAAACAGAAAACATAAAAAAGACACCGATTTACGTTGTTCACCAAATTGGCTACGTCCACGGGTAGAGAGAAGAACAAATTTTATTAACTGATTAGGGTTACAGATTTCTGATCTCAAAGACCATATATATAGTATTGAGATAATACACCAAAGTTGGGCTTAAGGCCCAAAACTATATATAGCAAGACCCCCGTACAGCATGCCGAAGCGAGAGATTCAAGACATATCAACACAACCTAATGGAACTCGACTCAAAAATACTACAAACAATATTAAACTCCAATTAAAAACACAAGAAAAATACCACAATTACATGCAAAACAATCAGGCAAGAACATGGTTGAGAAATTTAGAGCTTGACTCTTTGAGAACATGGGAGGAAGTTTACGATCAGTTCATGGGGACATTCTACTCACCTCAACCTGAACCTAGAGATCATCAATGGACCCCATCTTCAAATTCATACAACTCGAGCCACAATAATCCATATGCTCCACCCGATCACGACAATCTTGGTTTGGTCCTCACGGCCCGCCACATAATTCCTATCATCCCATCTTTGATGAATCTTATGCCCCGCTTGAAAATCCTTATGATCAAAGCTTTAACCCCTCATACACCCCACTTGCCTCTGATTATTTTAGCGAGAACCATGATTCGTATGCTCCACCCAATTCTTATTCTTTGAGCTGTGACCCGTTTGCTCTTCCTACATCAAATTCTTATGATTCGAGTTTCGAGCCTTGTGTTCCCCCAACCACATATCACGATTTGAGATATAATGATATATATGCTCCTCACAAATCATATTATTATAACCCGAGCTATGATTATTATCCCTTGTCTCCTTCGTGTAACAATCCATACTCCGACCATGTTGCCATACCCACTTCACCCATAAAAGTGCATGAAGCTCGTGATGAGGTAAAACAACCTTGATTCGATGAGGTACCGATATTTAATGTCATGGAGCCCACCTTGGAATTTGATGATTCGATCTTGAACGCTCATTTGGGAGGAGTGTGTAAAGAGGTGGTTATTGAGAATTTGGTTGAGTGCATTGCCGCTCTTGCGCTTTTTGATGAAATTTTGGACAAGAGTGTAGGGGTGTTTCCATTGGAGGAACCGGCGGATGTTGGAGATTCGAGTTTACTTGCTCTTTGTATTTGTGAGGATGGTGGAGTAGTGGTGCCAATTTTGGAGGAGGGTGAGTTTATTGAGCCTCATTTCATTCAGCCCGATGCAGTGTTGGAACTTAACTTTGAGGTGGTGGAAGAGATAGTTGAGAAGGAGCCCGATCACCCTCTCTTAAGCTCGGATATGGAATCTCGTGTTTTGAAAGCGTTGAGGTGGTGATCGAAGAAACAAAGGATCTTGGATTGGTTGAGGGTCGTTCCTTTTGTTTAATGGATTTACTAGTTATCCCGGTGACCGAGCATCGCTCCATGCTCCGATTGACTTTTGATATCTTTGTGGTGATCGATTACTCTCGTTTTAAGCCTCCAAATCTAGTTGAAGTTTTCACTTCTCTCATCATAGGACCTGCTTTCTGTGCCCGCCTTGGTGATTATCATCTCCCGTTCTTACTTTTGGAGAATACCAATGCTTGGCATGATCGTCCCCTATTCTTGTATATATACATATACATATCCTTTATAAGAATAACAAGCTTTGAACTTCTTAGGATTTGACAAGCCCAAGAATGTTCTTCATTTCCCTTTAATTCTTTTCTCCAATTTTTTCATTTCAATTTTCAGCTTTTAGATTTAATAGAATTTCTTGAGCCTTGTTTGGATGTAGGACGTAGCTTGGTATAATTGCTGGACATTGGGGTGATCTATCCAATTTGTGATAGTTGATGGTTAAGCCCAACTCAAGTTGTTCCCAAGAAACCTGGGGTACCCGATGTACAAAATCAAGATGGCGATTTGGTGCCCACTCGAGTGCAAACTGGATGGAGGGTTTCTATTGACTACCGTAAGCTGAATGCTATGTCTCACGAAGATCACTTCCCTTTACCATATATTGGTCAGATGCTCGATAGATTAACATGTCACTCTTACTATTGTTTCTTAGATGGTTTATTGGGTTATTTTCAACTCCCTATAACTCCTGAGAATCAGGAGAAGACAACTTTCATGTGCCCCCTTGGGACGTTCGCTTATCGTCATATGTCATTCGTATTATGCAATGCACCGACTACATTCTAGAGATGCATGGTAAGTATTTTTTTTTTTGAAATATGTTGACAACATCATAGAGGTCTTTATGGATGATTTCACTATTTATGGAGGTTCATTTGAGGTATGCCTCGAAAATTGTTTTAATCCTGAAATGATGTATTGAAACCAACCTTGTATTAAATTGGGAAATCTTTCATTTTATGGTGGAACAAGGTATATTTTTAGGACACATTATCTCGTTAAAAGAAATTGAAGTTGTTAAATCTAAGATTGATATCATAATTATGTTGCCTTACCCTGCGAATGTGCAGGAAGTTCATTCTTTTCTTGGCCATGCAGAGTTTTACTGACGATTCATCAAAGATTTTTTGAAGATAACGTCCCCGCTATGTAGGCTCTTAATCAGCTGGCCACTTCTCCAATAATCCAACCGCCAAAGTGGAACCTACCATTTGAAATCATGTGTGATGCTAGAAATTACTCTATGGGGTCTATGTTAGGGCAAAGAATTGATAAAGTGGCTAATGTGATTTACTATGCTTCGAGAACCTTGAATCCCACCTAAGAAAATTATTTGAATATTGAAAAAGAGCTCCTAGCGGATGTTTTTGCCCTTAAAGAATCCCATCTCATATATCGTGTGAACTAAAGTGATGGTACTTATTGATCATGCAGCCCTCTGACATCTCCTTATGAAGAAGGAGACGAAACCAAGGCTCATACGATGGATACTTTTCCTTTAAGAGTTTGATTTAGAAACCAAAGACAAGAAGGGTGCCGTGAACACCGTTGCAAACAATCTAAGTCGATTAATGCATGTGGAGGACGATTTTAACTCAACGAGAGTTTTCTGGACGTTCCTAGCAAAAACTCACTATTATCGGGCAACCCAATAACATCAATTGCAGAGCCTTGGTATAAAGACTTGGTAAACTTTTTAGTTGCTCATGTTTTTCCAATGAGGATGGTTAAATCAAGGAGAGACAAACTAAAGAGTGAGTCCAAATACTACATGTGGGATGATCCATATCTCTAGAATTATTTCATCGATCAAGTAATTTAAAGATGCATTCCACATTCTGTGTTCCTTCGATTCTATCTTTTTGTCACTCTCACGCCTACGACGGACACTTTGGATTCCAAGAGAATAGCCCATAAGGTGCTCGAAAGTGGTTTCTACTAGCCGACCCTTTTTGAGACGCTCATTATTTTTATAAGTCATGTGATAATTTTTAAGGAACTTGTAATCTTTCGAAAAGAAATCAAATTCCCCAAACCCTATAATAATATGTGATATTTTAGACGTGTGTGCTATTGATTTAATGGGGCCCTTTCCACTGTCTCACAAGAATCTCTATATATTGCGGTTGACTTAATCTCAAAATGGGTGGAAGTGAAGGCCACTTAGACTAATGACTCAAAGGTTGTTATGCATTTTATTAAATCTAGAATTTTCTCAAGATTTTGAATTCCTCGGGCAATGATAAGTGAGAACGGGACTCAATTTTGCAACAAGGCAGTGGAAGCACTACTCTGTAAATACGAAATAGTACATAAGTTTTCTACAACATATCATCTGCGGATGAGTGGGTAGGCCGAGACTTCAAATCGAGAAATAAAATCCATCTTAGAGAAGATCATTAATGGGAACCAAAAAGATTGGAACATCAAACTCAAAGACGCACTTTGGGCATATAAGACAACATATAAGACGTCAATTGGGATATCTCTATACCTGCTCATTTTGGGAAGCCATGTCACTTTCTGGTGAAACTTTAGAAGGCATTGTGGGCGGTGTAATAGTGCAATTATGAGTATGATGGAGCAGGGTTACATTGAAAGTTGCAGTTACAAGAACTAGAGGAAATTATAAATGAAGTGTCCGAAAGTTCCTTGATTTACAAAGAAAAGACGAAGACCTTTCACGACCGGAAAATTTCAAGAAAACAGTTTGTCAAGGGTGATAAATTGCTAATTTTCATTCTCGCCTTAAATTATTTTCAGGAAAGTTACACTCTCGGTGGGTTGGCTTATTTGTCATCACTCACGTATTCCCTCATGGTGAAATTGAGATTTATATCCCCAAGTCGAGCAAAATATTCAAGGTGAATAGACATCAACTCAAGTCATATTACAAAGGGTTTAACACAGAGAACGAGGAGCAGATGGAATTGGAAGCGTCACCTTCAACTTAAACAAGGGATTAAGAAGTCGAGGCCAACGACTTAAAAAAAGACGCTTGTTGGGAGGCAACCCATTGTTTACTTATTTTCGTGTTTTCAATTTTATTTTTATTTTTATTTCTAATTTATTATTATTATTATTATTATTATTATTATTATTATTATTATTATTATTATTATTCTCTTTTTTTTTTTCTATTTCTATATTTTTATTTGCTTCACCGGAGTACAAGCCGCAGATTATCTAAGCCTCCTGGACGGTCAAGTGTTGTGGGCTACTTACGAGAAGAAGAAGAAGAAGAAGAAGAAGAAGAAGAAGAAGATGATGATGATGATGATGATGATGATGATGATGATGATCAAGTGCTCGGGTCATCCCAACCAGGGCTTGCTCCAGGTCAGGCATATTCAGGTCGGACCAACCAGTCCCCCCCCCCCCCCAAGTGGTTGGGATGAACCATAGAACCTAGGGTTCCGCTTTAGGCGGTTGAAACTCCCCACACGTCTTTCCAAATTCTGGACTGCTATGCACAGATCCTGTTAAATCCACTTTTTTCGAATCAGGTCATATCTTTTAAGGATGATATGTAACGTCCTTTCCTTATCTTTTGACGATTGAGAGTCCCAACCTGCCTTTTCGGGTACTGCACCAGCTGACATGCATTAACTGGTTGGTCCAACCTGAATATGCCTGACCTGGAGCAAGCCTTGGTTGGGATGACCCGAGCTATGCCTCTACGCCTAGAGGTAAAAGGGAGTAAAATGACCTAGATCTGGCAGGATCTTTCCTGACCTGGATTTTGATAACTCAAGAGAGACCCACCTGGCGTAGTTCAGGAAAGAAAAGCGGATTGAGGCGGTGAGAAATCCCATCCCTAAAGGATATTACCCTGACCTGATCTAATCCCTTGACCTTGGATAAGGTTCCAGGAAGAACAGGTCAGGATTTTAGCATGAAACCAGAGCTGTCTGATTTGAACTTTTTTGTTATTACTTTTATAAATATTTGTCAATTATTCAAAAGCTCTCGCAAGAGTACGAGTTCGCATGTAGGGTGATAAGTTGAATCGAGTCGCTCAAGGAACATGCAATCGGAATCTCAAACGTTTATTTAATCACAAAGTAACATGAAAACTAATTAAATTGGAGGTTTGTTTGTTATTATTACCTAAGAAACTATATAGCATGAATATAAACCTATCAACTAACAAGAACTAACTAGCATGAATTAAACTCAAGTAAAATCTAATCAAAGCATTAACGTATATGAAACCTTGTAGTAATAACGAAATCTAAAGCATAGAACTTCAATGAAAATAGCAAACATAAGCGTAATCAATTATCTTAAACGAAACGTAAACGGAATAATAAATCTCAATCAATCAAGCATGAAATAAATAAACTAAATTATTACTAAAGTTTACGAATCCAATATCCAAAGTAGTTCAAGAACAATAAATTAAAGCAATTACCTAATAGCATGAATTAAACTAAGAAAACTAATTGAAAAATTTAGAATACTTATTTGAACTATGAAGTGAAGTAAATCCTCCAGCTACTCCGGAGAAAATGCGTGGATCTTGGCCGAAAATTGAATCACGAACTAAAGAATGGAACTTGAAACTTGTGACTCTTGAATCTTCGATCTTGAACTCTTTTAATGTTATGGTTTGTAATGGTGTGTTGTTTTTTGAGGCTATGGACCAAAAATAGGGTTATGGGGGTGATATATGTGTATTTGGGACGGATTTAGGAGGGGTTTATATAGTTTTCCCATGTCTTGGAGAACAAGTTAGGGCAAAATGCGTTTCTGGGAACGGTAACGGTACGACTTAGCGGTAAGAGTTACCGCTAACTATATCATTAATCCTCCTTAAGTAGTCTCCATCCATCCGTAGCGGTGTTGATAGCGGTGAGAAAGTAATCATTAAGTGCACCGCTAACCTCTCTGTAACTTCGTAACGGTGTAACCAGCAATAAAGGGATACCGTTAGGGTTACCATTAAGTTAGGTCTGGGCGCTCTCTGTCCATCTCCAGCGGTAAGATAGCGGCAATGGTAGCGGTAAGGTTACCGTTAGCTCCTAATTTCTGCTACTTCTTCGCCGGAACGCTCGATTCTTATCTTTTAATTATTGAACTTCGTCTCTCTTGCTCTGGGCTCCTTCGGTTACTTAGCTATAAGATGAAAAATAGGGAATAATCACCTATTTGCATGAATCTAGATCATAATTTGATAAAATAAGCTGGAAGTATAAAATTACGAAATTAAGCTTAATCTACCCAACTTATACCAAAAACTATAATAAAAACTAACTAAAATGCTAATAAAAATAAGGACAAATATGTGCTAATCACTGTCCCGTTCTTGGCAAAAACTTCCTGACCAGAGTAGTCTTGAATAACGGCCCGAGATTTGCGGGTTCCATTTCCGGAATCTCAGAATGACCCCACGTGATAGATAACTATATATACCCTAGCTTGAAAAGGCAGGAGGTATGGTTTTTTTACTAGAATTATTCTCCTATTTTATATTATTCCGATCAAAACGCTTACTGACTTAAGTATCGCAGAGGTTTCCACCGGAAAACTCCCGGTGGTCCTTTTTAACGTGTTTTTGTGAAAAGCAGGTCGGGAAATTCTCAGGTGAAGATACAAGTTCTTTGGTGGCAATTCTTCTGGGTGAAATAATTGGTGACGTATGTGGGAATCATAAGGTTAAGACGTGAGAAAAAAAATGGCATCGGATGGACTTCGCAGAAATTTGGTGGCGGAGCTGGGTGGCACGCCAAGCTCTGCCGCACCGACGGGTGCACCAGATGCGGACGGACCATCGGCAGCAGCTAGGCCAGGCGCAACGCAACCTCCTCCTAGTGAAGCAACACAAACTGATGGCGGATTGCTGAACGATTCCTTCCTAAGGCAATTGTCCGACCTCATCGTCAAGGCGGTGGAAGTAGTTTTGGATAGGAAGTTTGCCGATCTCTCAACACCCCCATCTAAGACAGCCCCGCCGCTAGAGACGGAGCCACCGTGAACCCAGCGCTCTGTCTAGACCCCCTCCAGGAAGAGGAGAAGAGTTTCTCCACTTCTGAAAGTGAAACATCGAGCAAAACCATCCCAGACCTCACCAAACAGATGCAAATTCTGTAGAAAGAGGTCAGGGAGGTTAAGAGGAAGATGGAGGGCACGGGCACGGTTCCGGCACGGAGGGGTACCCCGTTTACGGACTCGATTATGTATGATGATGTACCGGCTTCTTATCGGTCCATGGGCTTTGAATACAATGGAACAACGGACCCATGGGATCACCTCAGCCAATTTGAGATTGCGGCTAATTTGCACAAGTTTTATAACGCCGTCATGTGCAGGGTCTTCCAGACGACCTTTAAAAAGTCGGCCCAGCTCTGGTTCAGCCAGTTGCCTCCGTGTTCTATAAGCAACTTTGACCAATTTAGCTCGGCATTCTTACACCAGTTTACCAACTACAGGAAGTACCAGAAAATGCAGCTGGAATTATTCGGTTTGAAACAGAAGGAAAATGAGAATTTGCACGCATACATTAAGCGATTCACAGATGCAAAGCTAGAGGTGCCGTCAGTATCTAAGGAGCTCCTAGTTAATGCTCTAGCTCAGGGGCTCAGGAGAGGAGAATGTTTTCAGTCATTGGTCGTGAAGCTAGTGCTGAAATTTGGAGCGCTCCTGGAACGAGTAGAAAAGTACATTCATCTAGAGGAGGCCTTGAGGATCAAGGAAGATGGAGAAAAGAGAAGAGAACAACCTGACAGGGAAGACAGGATCCCGGTAAAGAAACCTAAGACTGATCTGGCTGGAGGTCGTCCTCGTTTTGACAGATACACACCCCTGGCTACACCTCAGGGAGAGATTCTGCAAGTAATAGAGCGGCACCCTGATCTCAAATGGCCTAAAACTTACTCTCAGAATCCACGGAAAGAAAGATCTGACCGATTCTGCAGATATCATAACGAATACGGTCATGATACAGATCAGTGCACCCACTTGAAGGATGAGCTACAAAGGGTGGTGCAGGCGGGAAACCTCAATGAGTATGTACAGATGAGATGGGAAGAATCCAGGCCTGACTCCCGCAGAAGAGACCGACCTCAAGGAAACAAGCGTGATTCAGATAATGGACGAAATGGGGGGAGAAGGAATGAAAAGACTCATGAAGTACGAGGTGAAATCCTAATGATCACAGGCGGGGAATGGGACAAACACTCTAAGCAAACCCAGAACAGTTATTTGCGGGCAGCGAAAGACCTGGCTGAAAGAGCGCGCGGAGTAGGACAAATAGCACTGAGTCCAAATATTTGCTTTGGGTCTGAGGATGAGAATGGTATCCTGGCTCCTCACATGGATGCCCTAGTCATAACAGCTACTATCACTAACTACAATGTCCGGTGGATCTTTGGGATACGGGAAGTTCGACAGACATCATGTTTTATGACTGCTTCAGGAAGTTAAATTTGGATATGGAATTAGAGGAAGTCACGAACTCACTGGTGGGTTTTGCAGGAGGAACGTTGAAACCTCTTGGCGCAGTGAACCTCCTAGTCACACTGGGGGAAGAGCCATTCAGACAGACCAGGTCGGTACGATTCTTGGTGGTTGATGCAGCTTCTTCTTATAACGTTATGTTAGGAAGACTGTCTCTAAGTAAATTCCAGGCGGTAATTTCAGTCTATCATATGAAGTCAAAATCCCCAGCTCAGGACGGGGTGGGTGAAGTTCGAGGAGACCAGTACACGTCGCGCTAGACATACGTTGAAAGCATTCAACGAAATGATGAAGAAAGACAGATCAGGAGGGCAAGAGCATAGGAAGACAGACCTGAGATGATTCAGAGGGATGAGAACCTGATGTCGGTAGAAGTAGTTCCAGGGGACAATAGTCGAGTCCTGTGAGTAGGAACGACCTTGAGCCCAGAGGTCTTAGTAGAGTTGGTCGTGCTTTTAAGGGATAACACATGTATTTTTGCCTGGTCTCCCCAAGACTTAGTGGGAATTGACTCGATAGTAGTAGAGCATCGTCTTAATATAAGCTCTACAGCAAAGCTAGTAAAACAAAGAAAGCGGAACTTTGGCCCCGAGAAAGAGGCCATCATTACAGCAGAAGTAGATAAGTTATTGCTTGCCAAACACATCAAGGAGATACAATTTCCAGAGTGTCTCTCCAATGCTGTACTAGTCCCAAAAAGAGAAGAGGACTGGCGAGTGTGTATCGACTTTAGAAACCTTAACCGCTCTTGTCCTAAGGATCACTATCCGTTTCCTAGGATAGACCAGCTGGTGGATTCCACGTCTGGGTGTGAATTATTAAGTATGATGGATGCCTCTAAGGATTATCATCAAATCAAGTTTGCAGAGGAAGATTGGAAGCGGGTCAGCTTCATAACTCCAAAAGGAACATATTGTTATGTGGTAATGCCATTTGGTCTCAAAAACGCAGGAGCTACGTATCAAAGACTGGTGGACAAAATTTTTAAGAGCCATCTCGGGAGGAACATGTAAGTGTACGTAGATGACATGTTGGTTAAGTGCGCAAAGGTAACATCGCATGTAGATGATTTGAGGGAGACCTTCAACACACTGAGAAGATATAAGATGAGGTTGAACCCGAAGAAGTGTGCATTTTGAGTAAGAGTAGAAAAATTCCTAGGGTACATGGTTACAGAAAGAGGGATAGAGGCCAACCCGAAAAAAGTCAGGGCTATCATGGATATGCCACCCCCAAAAAATGTCAAGGAAGTCCAATGTCTGGAAAGTTTTGTCTCGAGGTCGGCGGAGAAGAGCTTACCGTTCTTCAGGGTGTTACGAAAGAAAACTCGATTCCACTAGGATGAGGAATGCCAGGAGGCATTTCAAAAGCTGAAAGAACACTTGGCAGAAATGTCTTTGCTAACTAAGCCGATCATAGGGGAACCGTTGATTTTGTACATGTCCGTGGGGAAGTTAGCGGTGAGCATAGTCTTAATTCGGGAGGAGTGAAAGTCGCAAAAACCAGTATACTATTGGATGAAGGTCTTGCATGAGGCTGAACTCCGATATGTAGAGATAGAAAGAGCAATGGTAGCTCTGGTTGGAACTGCTCGAAAACTTAGACCTTATTTCCTCTCCCATGAGATTATAGCTCGCACTAATTTACCTTTGAAATCCATAATGAGCAAGCCAGAAGTTTCGGGGAGATTGATTAAGTGGATAATTGAGTTGAGCAAATTCGACATACATTTTGAAGCCAGGTTGGCGATCAAAGCTCAGGCATTAGCTGATTTTTTGAAAGAGATGCCCAGCTCTGCCGAGGAAAAGAAATAATGGACAATCTTCACGGATGGCTCAGTGGGAAACTCGGAGTGTGGCGTAGGAATAGTCTTGGTTGACCCGGAGGGAGTAGTCACAGAGTACTCAGTACGAATGAACTATCTTTTGTCTAATAATGGAGCGGAGTATGAGGCATTGCTGAGGGGAGTTCAGATGTCGAAAAAGTTGGGAGCAGAGCGGATATGGGAAAATGTGGATTCACAGCTCGTATGTAAGCAGATAAGAGGGGAATTCGAAACGAGATAAAGGCAAATGCAGAAATACCTAACTTGATTCCATGAGCTGGCTAATAGTTTGGATGCCCTGGATGTTCACCAAATCCCCAGAGAAGAAAACAGCCGAGCTGACTACCTGGCCAAAGTGGCCAACTCAGCAGTAGATTGTCAGGAAAGGGTAATCACTTTTCTGATGGCCCATAGGGAATATGGGGAGGAGGAAGTCAATGCATTGGAAGAGGGTGAGGAGGATTGGCGCTCCCCTCTTAAAGCGTACTTGGAGAAGGGAGAGTTGCTAGAGAATAAAAGAGAGGCAAGCAAGCTACGGATCAGGTCGGCCAGATTTTGCACCATAAAGAGAGATCTGTTCAGGCGGAGATTTGGATAGCCTCTCCTACGATGTGTAAGTCGGCAAGAGGGCGCCCACCTGCTTAAAGAAATCCATGAAGGCTGTTGCGGCAATCACATGGGAGCAAGGACCCTAGCTAGCAAAATAATGAGAGCCAGATATTTTTGGCCATTGCTGCGGAAAGAGGCTGAGGACTTTGTTAAAAGGTGTGATAGGTGCCAAAAGATGTCTCCCTTAACCCACCGACCGGCAGAAGAGCATGACGATGAGCTCTCCTTGCCCTTTCGCGAAATGGGGAATAGACCTGGTTGGGCCATTTCCCACGGCCCCGGCCTAGAAGAAATTCCTGATTGTGGCCATCGATTACAGGTGATGGGCTTCATTTGGAAGAACATTGTGTGCCGGTTTGGCATTCCCAGGATCATAGTCTCAGATAATGGCACTCAGTTCATGGGGGCCAGAATCAGAGCTTGGTGTACTAAAATGAAAATTGAGCAACACTTCACATCTGTTTTCCATCCACAAGTAAATGGTCAAGTTGAAGTAACCAACCGCATTCTCGTACAAGGGATCAAAACACGCTTGGAAAAACCAGGAGGCAAGTGGGTAGAGGAGCTCAGTTCGATTCTTTGGGCTTATCATACTAATACCAAGGAGAGCACGGGCGAAACCCCATTTAGTATGGTGTATGTCATGAATGTCATCATTCCCGCAGAGGTCAGTCTAGAAACCCACCGAATACAGAGCTTTGACGAAGATCAGAACAACGTATTAGTGCAGAACGTGCTGGATTTGATCGAGGGAAAACGGGGTCAGGCTGCAATTAGAATGGAGCACATAAGAGGACGGGTTCGGGTGGCATATAACAAGATGGTCCTGAGGAGATATTTCCATGTAAGAGACTTGGTCTTACGTAGGGCTGACCTGGGAAAGACTAAGGGAAAGTTAGAAGCCACGTGGTAAGGACCATTCAAGATCGCAAGAGTTTTGGCGGGCGGTGCTTATGAGATGGAACAGATTGATGGAGTCGAGATACCTCGAGCATGGAATGTATCAAATTTATGAAAATAATACGTGTAAGGATATTTTGGGAAGGCTTATTTATAAAGATCATTTGAGTTTATTCACATTCTTATTACAAATTGACCAAGGCTTTCAAAGCCAGAATTGGATAAGAGCGGATGCCCCAAATTTTCCTGACCTGATTTTCAGAAAAGCCAGAATTGGCTAAGGGCGGATGCCCCAAATTTTCCTGACCTGATTGTCAGAAAAGCCAGAATTGGTTAAGGGCGGATGCCCCAGATTTTTCTGACCTGATTGTCAAAAAAAGCCAGAATTGGCTAAGGGCGAATGCCCCAAATTCTCCTGACCTGATTGTCAAAAAATCCAGAATTGGCAAGGGCGGATGCCCAAATTTTCCTGACCTGAGTGTTAGAAAAGTCAGAATTGCTAAGGGCGGATGCCCCAAACTTTCCTGACCTGATTGTCAGTTGAAGCTAGGATTGGCTAAGGACGGATGTCCCATTTTGCCCGACCTAACTGTTGGTAATGCCAGGATTGGCTAAAGACGAATGTCCCATTTTGCCCGACCTAACTGTTGGTAATGCCAGGATTGGTTAAGGACGGATGTCCCATTTTGCCCGACCTAACTGTTGGTAATGCCAGGATTGGTTAAGGACGGATGTCCCATTTTGCCTGACCTAACTGTCGGTAAAGCCAGGATTAGCTAAGGGCGAATGTCCCATATTTTCCTGACCCGATTGCCAGAGAAGCCAGGATTGGCTAAGGGCGGATGCCCCCAATATTTTTGACCTGGTTGATAGAAAAGACAAGATTATCTAAGTATGGATCTTCTAGTTTTCCTGATCCGCTTGTCAGTGCTACCTAGATTTGTCAAAAACTTATCATGTGGAACCAGATCTAACTACCAACAAAGATTTTTTGCTCAGAAGAAAAGATCATTCATTACAAATTAAGGCTGGAATTACATAAAAAAGAAGATACTTACGCCACTCTACAACGGGGCGTGGCGAGTTTGATTAGAAATACGAGAAACTGAGAAAGAGGAATACTCATAGAAACCAACAGAAATCTACAAGATTACAAAAAATCATCCATGGGAGGAAGAATCCCTCTTGTCGGAGGCCAGGACCCGGCGAACACGCCATAGCTCGCGCTCGGTTTCATGGAGGCGCTGGCTATACCTATCGGCCCACCCGGAAACAGCGTGTGCCTCATTGGCGACAATGGTTAGTCGACTTACCGACTCAACCAGGTCAGCATTCTCTTCTCCCAGTTGACGGTTGAGTTGATGGAGCTCAGCCCACTCACGTTTGTAGTGACATTTTTTCTGCCTCTTCCTTTCCAGAAGTCGGCACACTTGGGAAATTCTCTCCCGAAGGACTGAGTTTGTCAGAAAGTTTGAAGTTTTCAGCAAAAAGAGAGAGATTTCTCCTCTTTACAATATCAATCTCCTCAAGCAAGGACGGGGAATCCATAATAAGATAAAATGCACAAGAAAAGAGCACGTATATAAAGGACACAAACACATGCATTTCATAGCGAGATAGTACTAGGGTTTCCTTAAAACTAGGAAACCCTAAGTTATTACAAAATGACAAAAAAAAAATTTAAGTTACAAGAGAAATCAAAATAGCACAGGCAGGAGAAAAGCCACCCAGATCAGCCTAGTTCGCCACATCGCCATTTCCACCATCCAGGTCTTTGGCAAACTGCTCCACTGCATCTTCCTCAGACAGATCGTTGGGTGACACCCCACCGGGCAACTCACCCAGATCAGCAAAGGTCGGGGAGGGAGTAGAGGCAGACAATGCTAAGGTTATGCCCTGATCTGGGTGAGAAGAGGACTCGGGAATAGAAGATCGGAAGAGCTGGAGGATATGCTCGGCAAACTCATGAGTCCCGAGTTGATGCAGGCGATCTCCCTCAGCCGAATAGGAGAATCTCGTGGGCTCATGGTTCCCTTGGATAGGCCTACTCCTATCATAGGGGGTAGAAGGGTTTTCTTTGAGCCACTGCTCACAAGAATCTAGACCCAGGTTGTAGTACACCAAGGCTCCCGGCACCAGCAGTCGGTAGAGCTCCATGGACTCAAGAAAGGCTCGTTTGGTAGCCTCCCTAGTGGTCTGGATGAGCCGAAGCCCATCCTCTGAATTCAAGAATTCAGTTCTCCCCTCTTCTCTGCCCCTGTTCAAAGCTTCCTCCACTCGACTCGCCGCCTCAGCTTGGGTCTCCTCCTCTTTCTCTTTGGCTGTCAATGCCTCTACTCGAGCTTTTACCTCTCCTTCCCTTGCTGCCTTCAGCTCAAACTGAACCTTCTTCAGTTCAGACCCTCTCTCCTTGCAAAGAGAAGTCACCTTCTTATGCTTCTCTTGCAGGAGACCATGCTCTTTTGCTAGATAAGCATTCATGAGAGAGCCCCGGGCACGAGCTACCAGGATGGACCTCTTTGATGTGGCCTGATTCAAAGAGATAACCCTTTTCGAAATTAATAACTATAAAGGCAAAGGCAAAGCAAGCATAGGAGAAAGGAGGAATGTAGTTACCCTGGCCTCGTTCTGGCACAATGATTCGACCAGATCGGGATCAGTCCATTTCTCCAATGTCTTCCGATCTGACGCTGAGCATTGGCCTTGGATGAATTGGATGGCTACATCCCCGGGGCAGTTGAGAACGGAGGTACTGGAGAACTAGATAGCGTTAGGGTTGACCACCTTGGCTTCTGGTGGCGCCAATCCCTTACTAGATCTGGAATGTTTACGAGAGAGATGTTCCCATTCCTCCTCGTACTCAGGATGCACGGTCAGATCTGCCTCGGGTATGGTGGATTTTTTTGCGCTGCTCGGGTCGGGCTGGATGAGAAGTCCCTGATGATCCAGTAGCCTTTCCTCCCTGAGACTTCTTCTCAGGAACTGCTGCGGCTTGTTGAGACTCTAGCAATTTGCGCATCATGTTTTCTGCAAAATAAAGTTACAGAACAAGGAGTCAGAGGTCAGGTCTACATAACAGATAAGGAGGAAGATTAAAATAAACGCCTTCTTAGCATATACCCATCTTAGGAGTTAAGGGACCTGTTTCTTCTCTGGAATTAAAGAAATCTCGGGCAAAGGGAATGAGGAGCTTGGTCAGGTTAAAAACATTTTGGTTCAAGGCATCAATGATTTTCTTCAGCCGGGGAGATCTGTCTCCCACGGACAGTAGAGCTTGGGTAGGAAGCTGATCAAGTGATTTGGCAGGAAAACCCCAATCGCCGGAACAGTGCATGAAAAAGAATTTTTTCCTCCAAGATTTGTTGGAGGAGGGGCCGCCAGTCAAGAAACGCACGCCAAGGCTGGCACACAGGTAAAAGTATCCAGAAGGAGCGCTTTTAGCTTGGAACAGTGAATAGAATGCCAGAGCAGTCGGGGTGAATCCGGCGTATCGCATAGCTAAGTTATAACCAATAATTATCCTAAAGGAATTGGGAACTAGTTGATGCATAGGTATCCTATATATCTGGGTTATTTCTAGTATAAAGGGGTTAACAGGGAGTCGTAATCCTGCATGAAATTGATCTACAAAAATAGTCAAGTGATCGACGCGGGGTGAATAGGCCCTCTCATCCATACCGGGAGTAACTAACGAGAATTCTCCAGGGATATGAAATTTTTACCTCAGTCCCTCAACCGTCTTGTCACTAAGAATGGAAACGATATTGTCAGGATGACCGAGGATAAGCGGAGCCCATTCGGTGGAGGTATTCAGAGAAGATAAAAATGTCGTCGGGGAAGAAGGGGCAGAACTGAGGTCAAGGGAAGAGGAAGAAGACGACGGGGCAGACATAATTTGAAGGAAGATAGAGATCGGAGAAGTACATGGTTTTTTCAAAGATGATCGGAAACTGCTTAAGGAGGGGAAAACTGCGAGAGAGAGAATGAGTGTTTTGGTGAATAAAAGTAAAAATGAAGAACCGGGAAAGGGGAAGAAAAGGGATAAGATTTTGAAATAATATTTAAAAAAGGATTTGATGGGACACACGCATTTAATGCGTGTAGCTGGTGCAGTACCCGAAAAGGCAGGTTGAGACTCTCAATCGTCAAAAGATAAGAAAAGGATGTTACAGATCATACTTAAAAGATATGACCTGATTCGAAAAAGCAAATTTAGCGGGAATCGCGCACAGCAGTCCAGAATTTGGAAAGACACGTGGGGAATTTCAACTTCCTAAAGCGGAACCCTAGGTTCTATGGTTCATCCCACTGGTTGGTCCCACCTGAATATGCCTGACCTGGAGCAAGCCCTGGTTGGGATGACCCGAGTTATGCCACTACGCCTAGAGGGAAAAGGGAGTAAAATGACCCAGATCTGGAAGGATCTTTCCTGACCTGGGTTTTGATAACTCAGGAGAGACCCACCTGGCGTAGTTCAAGAAAGAAAAGGGGATTGAGGCGGTGAGAAAGCCCGTCCCTAAAGGATATTACCCTGACCTGATCTAATGCCTTGACCTTGGATAAGGTTCCAAGAAGAACAGGTTAGGATTTTAGCATGAAACCAGAGCTGTCCTGTTCTTGGCAGGAAATTCCTGACTAGAGTAGTCTTGAATAACGGCCTGAGATTCGCGGGTTCCGCTTCTGGAATATTGGAATGATCCCATGTGATAGATAACTATATGTACCCTAGCTTGAAAGGGAATGAGGTATGGTTTTTTTTTTTTTAGCATTCTTCTCCTATTTTGTATTATTCCGATCAAAATGCTTACTGACTTAAGCATCGGAGAGGTTTCCACTGAAAAACTCCCAGTGGTCCTTTCTAACGTGTTTTTGTGAAAAGCAGGTCGGGAAATTCTCAGGTGAAAATACAAGTTCTTTGGTGGCAAGTTTTCTGGGTGAAACAGTCCCGCAAATCACATTACTTTGGGGCATGATCCATGGATTTAAGTTCTGAATGGCTGGTGATTTTATCGATATGTTATTAGGCACGTGCAATCGGTGTGGAGAGATTCTTATTGGGGGGTGTTGATGATTTTAGAGTTTATTAGTAATATAGATGGTACTTACTTGCATTGCTTGCACGAATTATATTTCAGTTAAAATCTTTAGGCACAATTTGATTTAGGCATCGAGCATACTTGAGAGAATATTTTTTTATTAGAAATAGAAGTTATCCAAGTCCGGTTGGAGGATACCAATAGGCTGTAGTCGAAAATTAAAAAGGAAAAAAATAAAAAATAGGACGCTTTTCGACGGCAACATGACCAGCGGCTCGACACTTCACGCACGTATGCATACTGATCTTAATTATTGCAACTGGAGGAGGCATTTGATGAATACTTACCTCTTATGATACTTCTATTCGGCGATTGATCTCAATTATCGAGTCAATAATAGTTGTGTAGAGCTGCAAATCTCAATAAAAAAAAAGAATTACTAATAAACGGGTGGACGAGATATTTGATCACAACCTACAATAGCTATATACCTTTCCAAATGGAATCAGAATCGGATTAAAACCATAATCGTAGTCAACGGTTCAAAAACTAAAAACATGACAATAGTTCCAGAACTGGAATCGGAATCGGCTTCAAAGGTTTCAGTTCTGGTTCCAGGTTTTCAAAAACCGTGGAACCGGAACTTGAACTGGCAGATGGATTAAAGACAGATTCTGATACTATGAAAGCAAACGGATTCAAACATAATATTAGATGAACAAACTGTCAAGAACATTGTTTGATATATATCAAGAAATATATTGGTGCTTTTCATTTCTTTTACATAGAACGTCTAAGCACAGGTACAACAACAAACTTTCATGGAGGATTGATTGTGTTTCTTTTATGTTTTATTTTTAGTCATAAATCTATGAACATCATGTGTGAATATTTTAATTAATTTTGGTCTTTGTAATGTTGAAACTTATCGATTGATTATATTTTAATCAATTCCCGTATTATTTATTTCGTAATTCGTATGAAATTATTTGTGTTATTTTATTTTCTTGTCATGGTTATATAATTTCTAATTTAGATTGATCATCTAGATTAGGGTTAAATGTCATTTCTAAAAAGAGAACTACAATCCGTAATTGTTGTCATTTATATTTCACTTGTAGAAACTAATAGTCGAGCACTATTAGAGACAAAACAAGATAAGTTGAATAAACTGAGCTTATGAATTTATTGCTTAGATTATCATATTTTCCTAGCACCTAATGTTTTTATTAGATTAAACTTAGAGAGATTATTGTAGGTTGTCCATTAATTAGGTTTCATCAAAGAGTTTGTTTCGATTAAATATTCGGTAAGGGAAAACTCGAGTAGCAGAGATTATTGCTATTTAGGGCTAGTAATTTCATATGAAAAGTGGATTATAATATTACATCTGGTTAGATGAATTGATCGTGGGCGTAAACTGAACTTGTGCTGGAGTTTTCTCACTATAATTAATTTCATATTAATTTTCGTACGTGTTTCGTTTGTTCGAATTTAATTACTTTGCCATTGTTCATCTATTTATTTGGTTATATAATTATAATTAGCTGGTTCATCATTCTTTACCGCTTTTTTATTTTATTTTAGTTAAATACAAATAATCACAGATTAATTCATACTCCTCGTGTGATCGATCCTTAAATTTATCGCGTAACGATACTTGATCAACAAGGAATTTGCGTAAGAGTAAATTATCATCGTAAAGCATTTTAAGATGTTTTAGAATTTGCGTAAGAGTAACTATATCACCACGATGCATCTCTAAATCGAGATTTGATTTTAGAGTTCAATTCCAGTAGTTATAGTACTATGCGCAGAGGTGAACTAGCTAGCCTTTGTTATTTAGGAGGTTATACAAATTCAACACTATTTCATGTCCGATTTAATAGATGATTGAAAATCATTCACAATGTGGTTTGGTTTCCAATACAGTTCAATGATTGGGCTCAGCTCGATTTGGGAATATGATTATTGGTTTTAATAATTTTATTACCATTTATGATAATTTTATTATTGGTTGGAGCATATGGACGTACTACACTTATTGAGTTATAATAAGTAATTTGCTTGAATTGGTAACCACTGAAAATAAGGCCCGTGTCTTGCTATGATGATTACTGGATCTGATAAAAATCTTGAAAACATAATATTTGTAAATGTATACTTAGGGATGGCAGTGGGTAATGGACCCGATGGGTACCCGCAAAAATTACCCATGATAGGTAGGGGAATTACCCATTTAATGGGTACGGGTACGGGTAATTACCCACGACATTTTATGGGGACGGGTGATAGGGCAGCATATACGCTAGACCTGGTTTGGGGTAGCTCTGACTTAGCTATCTGGAAGAGATCACTAAAAGCTTGAAGATTATGCTGAGCTAATGTTCTGGGGATTAAAAGTTTAGCCTGGTCTGGGTGAAAGGCCTGGTTAAGTCCTCTAAGGAATAGAGCTCATTCTCATTATAGCAAGATTTGACCTGTTGGACGGTAGAGACACAAAAGAAAAGAAGAGCTGGATCACGACAGTTCTGGTTCCTTGAATGCTGCTGAAATCCTAGAGGGCTGAAACAAGGAAGACCTGGATAGAGTCAGGACTGATATTAATACCGAGGTAATTCAGGAGAAAGAAATAAGGAAGGCCTGGAATAGGGGAGACATGTTTCCTAGATTCCCGGCAAAGAGACAAGTGGGACAACTTGTCAGAATTGGTTGCCAAAACGGCCCTTGATTCGCGGCATGTGCTCCCGAGATTCCCGGCTGGGGTCCCCACTAGGAGAAACTATAAATATCTCAGCCCCAAGGCTGAGAGAGAGAGGTATGTCATTCTCTTGAGCATTCTTGCTTTCTTTCTGGAAAACACCTCAAACGCTTACTGACTTAAGCATCGGAGAGGTTTCCACCAGAAAATCACCGGTGGTCCTTTCTAACTTGTGTTTGTGGTGCAGATCAGGAAGGTGTTCAAGGTTCCAGGCGTTCTCAARYMTGGTCATTTTTCGGGTTGAAACAATTGGAGCCGTCTGTGGGAAGGAGATCAAGCTAAGGCGTGAGGTTTTCTTTTTATTTTATGGCTTCAGACGGTTTACGGCAGAACTTGGTGGGAGAGCTCGGCGGAACCCCTAGTTCCACTGCGCCGTGGGGAATGCCCAAATCAACAGATACATCGGCGATGGGGCCAGAAGAGACAGCACCGCCGGCAGCGGCCGCGCCAGGCGCTACGCCGCCCCCACTCGGTAGATCTGTGCCAACTATTGTGGTTCATTTAACGAGTCCTTTCTCTTGCAGCTCTCGGAGCTCATCGGCAAAGCCGTGGAGACAGCGGTGGAAAAGAAGTTTGCGGAGATGTCGACGCCGCCATCCAACACGCCACCGGCACGAACTGTCCCGGTGGTGGGAACTGAACCATTACGAGGCAGCGCACGAATCAGACTCCTCTACACAACAGGGAAGAGCACTTCTCCACCTCCGACAGCGAGACCTCAAGCCAGACTAATCCAGGTCTGGCTAAACAGATGCAGAGTTTGCAAAAAGAGGTGCGAGAATTCAAGAGGAAATTGACGAATGCTGGTGCCATGCCAGCATGGCGGGGCACCCCTTTCACTGAGGAGGTCATGCGTGACAACGTACCAGCTTCATATCGCTCCTTGGGCTTCGAGTATAATGGAACCACAGATCCATGGGACCATCTCAGTCGCTTCGAGATTGCGGCAGCTCTGCATAAATTTTCGGACACTGTTATGTGCCGGGTCTTCCCAATGACTTTTACCAAGTCGGCACTGCTCTGGTTTATCCCGTTGCCGCCTCATTCTATCAGTAACTTTGACGAATTCAGTTCGGCCTTCCTGCACCAGTTCACGAGCTGCAGGAAGTACCAGAAAATGCCGCTTGAACTTTTCAGCCTGAAGCAGAAAGAGAATGAAAGCCTGCGTGCCTACATCAAAAGGTTTACAACGGCTAAGTTAGAGGTACCTTTTACGTCAGAAGAGCAGTTGGTAAATGCTCTGGCACAGGGTCTGAGGAGAGGAGAATTTTTCCAATCGCTGGTGGTGAAACCAGCTCTGAAATTTGGAGAGCTCTTGGAGAGAGCGGAGAAGTATATCCATTTGGAAGAAGCTTTGAAAATCAAGGAGGAAGGAGAGAAGAAGAGGGAAAGGTATGATAGGGATGAAAGGGCAGCAGTGAAGAAGCCCAGGCCAGATCTGTCTGGAGGGAGACCTCGTTTTGACAGATATACCCCTTTAGCGACGCCGCAAGGCAAAATTCTGCAGGCAATAGAAAGGCATCCAGAGCTGAAATGGCCCAAGACGTACTCACAGAAGCCCAGGAAAGAAAGATCTGATCGATTCTGCCATTTCCATAACGAATATGAGCACAATACCGATGAGTGTACGCATCTGAAAGACGAACTGGAGAGAATGGTTCAGGCTGGGCACCTGAAGGAGTACGTCCGTATGAGGAGAGAAGAGGTCAGGTCTGGCAACAAGGGCTATGACAGGTCTAACTAGGGCAAGAGAGACCAGGATAGAAGCCGCTCTGATGGGAGACGAGTTGATCAAGCCCAGGTTATTCATGGGGAAATCCAGATGATCACTGGAGGAGAGCTGGAGGAGCATTCCAAGAGGACGCAACACAGTTATGTCAGAGCTGCGAAAGACTCAGTTCGAAAATCGCGTGATGTGGGACAAATGACCTCTACCCCTAACATCTGTTTCGGGCCAGAAGATGGTGATGGCATTTTGACTCCGCACATGGATGCTCTGGTTATAACGGCAACTATCGCCAATTATAATGTACGACGGATCTTTGTGGATACCGGAAGTTCTGCCAACATCCTGTTTTATGACTGTTTCTAATAATTGAAATTGGATGTGGAGCTGGAGGAGGTGACTACCTCTCTAGTCGGCTTTGCAGGGGGAGCTCTGAAACCAATGGGAGCGGTCAGGCTCCTCGTCACCCTAGGGGAAGAGCCTTATAGGGTGACAAGGGTGGTTCGTTTCTTGGTTGTATATGCGCCATCCTCTTATAATGTCATGCTTGGTCGACCCTCCCTAAGTCAGTTCCAAGCTGTAATCTCGGTTTTTCACATGAAGATGAAATTCCCCACCGAGGACGGAACTGGAGAGTTGAGAGCAGATCAATATGCATGGCGCTAGACGTATGTTGAGTGTATTCGGCGGAATGATGAGGAGGAGAAGATGAGTAAAAAGGCTCGAGTAGAGCAGCCACGGCAAGAGCTGGCAAGAAGAGAGAAGGGGTTGATGCTGGTGGAAGTCGTTCCAGGCGATGAGAGTCGAACTCTCCGTGTGGGTGCGACACTTAGTCCAGAGGTCTTGACAGACCTGGTGGCGCTGCTAAGAGAGAGCGTGGATGTTTTCGCTTGGTCTCCCAAGGACCTAGTGGGGATCGACCCGGAGGTCACTGAACACCGCCTCAATATTCGCCCGGATGTGAAGCCAGTCAAACAGAAAAACCGTAATTTTGGGCCAGAGAAGGAGGCCATCATAGAGGCAGAGGTCGAAAAGATCTTGAAGGCGAGGCATATTCAGGAAATACAATTCCCAGAATGGCTTTCCAATACGGTGTTGGTCCCAAAGACGGATGATTGGCGGATGTGCATTGATTTTCGAGATTTAAATCACGCCTGTCCGAAGGACCATTACCCCTTGCCAAGGATTGATCAGCTCGTTGACTCCACCTCCGGCTGTGAGCTCCTGAGCATGATGGACGCCTCGCAGGGATACTACCAGATCAGGCTAGCTAAAGAGGACTGGAAACGCGTCAGCTTTATAACCCCGAAGGGGACGTATTGTTATGTGGTCATGCCCTTTGGCCTTAAAAATGCGGGTGCTACGTACCAACGACTGGTAGACAAAATGTTCAAGAATCAGCTCGGCCAAAACATGGAGGTCTATGTAGACGATATGCTGGTCAAAAGCACGAAAGCAGTATCGCATGTGGACGATTTGAGGGAAACCTTCGATACCCTATGAAAATACAAGATGAAGCTTAACCCTAAGAAATGCGCGTTTGGAGTCAGAGCAGGAAAGTTTCTATGTTACATGGTCACAGAAAAGGGTATCGAGGCTAACCCTGAGAAAGTAAGGGCCATTATGGAAATGCACGTGCCTAAAAACGTGAAGGAGATGCAATGCTTAGCAGGACGGATCAATGCCCTGAGTAGGTTTGTGTCCAGGTCTGCAGAGAAGAGCTTGCCATTTTTCCAGGCCTTGCGTAAGAAAGCTAAATTTAAGTGGAACGACGAATGCGAAGGGGCGTTCTGATTATTGAAGGAGTACTTGGCTGGCATGACCTTGCTCACGAAACCCGTTCGAGGGGAGCCCTTATCTTATACTTATCCGTGGGACAGCAGGCGGTCAGCTCTGTCTTGATCAGGGAAGAAGGTAAAATACAAAGACCAGTATATTTTTGGAGCAAGGTCTTGCACGCAGCAGAGGTCAGGTATGTGGAGGTGGAAAGGGTGATACTAGCTCTGGTTGGAACCGCTCGAAAGCTGCGACCGTACTTTCTGTCCTACACCATAATTGTGCGAACCAATCTCCCGTTGAAAACTATAATGGACAAACTGGAAGCATCTGGAAGGCTAGTC
The DNA here is from genome assembly GCA_014905375.1 of Phtheirospermum japonicum. Taxonomy (NCBI): domain Eukaryota; kingdom Viridiplantae; phylum Streptophyta; class Magnoliopsida; order Lamiales; family Orobanchaceae; genus Phtheirospermum; species Phtheirospermum japonicum. The sequence continues at coordinate 3,109,980 of BMAC01000007.1, read as the reverse complement.
AAATGGATTATAGAGCTCAGTGAATTTGATATCGCGTTTGAGGCTAGAACAGCAATTAAGGCTCAGGCCTTAGTCGATTTCGTGCAAGAAATGACTAGTCCCCTTGATGAGCTGAAGGAATGGACAATTTTCACGGATGGCTCTGTCTGTAATCAGGGTTGCGGGGCTGGAATCGTCCTAGTGGATCCAACAGGCGTGTCTACTGAGTTCGCCGTGCGGCTAAATGCAACGTTCTCTAACAACGCTGCTGAGTATGAGGCCCTTCTAAGAGGGATTCAGATGGCGAAAGACCTGGGTGCAGAGCAGGTGTACGCTAAAGTAGACTCACAACTTGTTTGCAAGCAAATTAGTGGAGAGTTTGAGACAAGGGAGGAAAATATGCAGAAGTATTTGGCCAAGTTCATGGAGTTGGCCAGAGGAATGAAAGAGTTAACAGTCCTTCAGATTCCTAGGGAGGAAAATGGGAGAGCTGATTTCTTGGCGAAGGTGACCAGCTCGGCTACAGATTGCCATGAACGAATGATCACTCTATTGAAGGCAGATGGGGAGTTCGGAGCTGAGCAGGTTTGCACGGTTATGGAACGAGAGGACTGGCGCTCCCTTATAAAGGCGTACCTAGAGGAAGAGATCTTGCCGGAGGATAAGAAGGAGGCGACAAAGATACAAACCAGAGCTGCCAGATTCTGCTTAATCAAAGGAGAGCTGTTTAAACGAGGATCTGGCCAACCTCTTTTGAGATGCCTAGGCCAAGTGGAAGGATCTCTGGTGCTCAGGGAAATACATGAAGGTTGTTGTGGGAATCACATGGGGGCCAGAGTTCTAGCTAGTAAGGTATTAAGGGCTCGTTATTTTTGGCCCTCATTGAGAAAAGAAGCCGAGGTCTTCGTGAAAAAATGTGAGAAATGTCAGAGGATGGCCCCTCTGATTCATCAGCCAGCGGAAGAGCTGTTAACAATGAGCTCTCCTTGCCCTTTCGCGAAATGGGGGATTGACCTGGTCGGCCCGTTTCCGATGGCCCCAGCCCAGAAAAGATTTTTAATTGTAGCCATAAACTATTTTAGTAAGTGGGTTGAGGCGGAAGCTCTAGCAAAAATAACGGAAGAAGCGATAATGGGATTTATATGGAAAAATGTGATCTGTCGCTTCGGTGTGCCAAGGGTGTTGATATCGGATAATGGTACCCAGTTCACGGGAGCCAAAATTAAGGCCTGGTGCGTTAAGATGTAAATCCAGCAGCATTTCACGTCTGTATATCATCCGCAGGCGAATGGTCAAGTCGAGGTAACCAACCGCATTCTTATCCAAGGGCTTAAATCACGATTAGAAAGATCTGGAGGGAAATGGGTGGAAGATCTAAATGCAGTACTCTGGGCATATCGTACAAACCCCATGGAGAGCACGGGCAAAACTCCCTTTAGCCTCGTATATGGCATGGATGTTGTGGTCCCCGCAGAAATTAGTCTAGAAACTCATCGAGTGCAGAATTACAACCAAACCCAGAATGAAGCATTAATCTAAGATGCTCTGGATTTAGTTGAGGAGAAGAGAGACCAAGAGGCGGTGCGAATGGAACACATGCGAGGGCGGATCAGAGCGGTTTACAATAAAATAGTTCGAGAGAGGCGCTTCCAAGTAGGGGACTTGGTTCTTAAAAGAGCCGATTTGGGACAAGCTAAAGGAAAGCTAGACGCCACGTGGCAAGGACCCCTCCGAGTCACCCAGGTTTTGGCCGGAGGAGCTTACAAGTTGGAAGAGCTGGATGGGACAGAGATCCCCCGCGCCTGGAATATTACCAACTTATGTAAATTTTATACATGATTGTAATTTCTCAAATTTTTGTTTATTAGATTGAATAAAATTGCAGGTCTTCTCGCATATCAAGCACTTGAATACGTGTTTAAAGACAGGATTGGCTAAGGATGGATGTCCTCGATTTTACCTGACCTGATTGTCACTTTAATGCCAGGATTGGCTAAGGACGGATGTCCTCGATTTTACCTGACCTGATTGTCAATTTAAATCTAGGATTGGCTAAGGAAGGATGTCCTCGATTTTACCTGACCCGATTGTCAGTTTAAAGCCAGGATTGGCTAAGGACGGATGTCCTCGATATTACCTGACCTGATTGTCAGTTTAAAGCCAGGATTGGCTAACGACGGATGTCCTCGGTTTTACCTAACCTGGTTGTCAGTTTGAAGCCAGGATTAGCTAAGGATGGATGTTCTCGATTTCACCTGACCTGATCAGGATTGGCTAGGGRGGCTGCCCACGATTCTCCTGACCTGATTGTCAGCTCAAAGTCAAGATAGGCCAGAGGTGGCTGCCCACGATTCTCCTGACCTGATTGTCAGCTCAAAGTCAAGATAGGCCAGAGGTGCTGCCCACGATTTTCCTGACCTGATTGTTAGCTTGGGCACGCGAATAAAAACTCCTATGAGGTAAATTCAGAATTGCTAAAACGTTGATATAAGCATTCGATAAAATGGCTTGAGCAAGCAAAAAGCTGATTCAAAGTTTGAGCAAAGCTGAGAAAATGTGTATGAAAAGCATAAAATCCATATATTTCATTAACTGCTACACAACGCAAAAAACAGGTTGCCCACACCTTTTACGAAGGTTGGCAACTTTGATTACATAAATTTGCAGGAAACAAAAAAGATAAAACCCAGATATTCATCTGGGTGAAGATCGCCGGTCTGAGGCCAGAGCTCGGCGAACGCGCCAAAGCTCACGCTCGATCTCGTGCAGACGGCGGCGATACTTGTCGGACCGATCTGCAAGGACATGAGCCTCGCCAGCAACGGCGGTTAGGCGACTCACGGATTCAATCAGATCTGCCTTCTCTTCATGCAGTTGGCGGTTGATTTGCCGGAGCTCAGTCCATTCCATTTTATAGTGACGATTCTTCTGCCTCTTTCTCTCCAGAAGCCGATAAAGATAACCAATTTTTTCCTTGAGTAAGACTAGTTGATCGGAAAGCTTGAATTTCTCCATGATCAGGGAGATGTTTTTTCTCTTTACAGTATTGAGTTCTTAAAGCAAAGGAGAAGAAGACATTTTTCAGAAGAATGATGAAAACTGAAGCATACATATACGTATTTATAAAGAGGACAAGCACGCGCCAGGAAATAAAAGTACTAGGGTTTCCGGAGAACCAGGAAACCCTATAAGTCCAAAAGTTGCAACACGACAAAACATCAATTATTATTAATGAGAAGAGTTCAAGTACAGATTTCATGTCAAGAAAAGAAAAAAAAATAGATCGGCCACACAGGCTACAAATACAGATCTGTCAAAACAGCCTATCTAGACATCCCGAGCTACACCCCGGGTTGATCTTCACCAGCTCTTCCCTCTGTCTGACCAGCCGACTGAGACACCTCGACGAAGTCCTTGGCGAATTGGGTAGACTCGTGCAGATCACCCAAGTTGGCGAAGGTAGGAGAATTAGCTACTACCATCGCCAAGGACTGTTCAGGGGGGGAGAAGAGGCCAAGTAGGAAGAGCAGAAGAACTGAAGGATGTGGTCAGCAAAAGCCGTGGCATCCAGCAGGTGGAGCGATCATCCTCGGGAATGTGAGAAAAGGAGGTGGGATCGGAAACGCCTTCAATAGCGGCAGATCGGTCATAGGGTGTGGAAGGGTGCTCAGCCACCCACTTGGCATGAGCATCCAGGCCTAACCCGAAGAAGACCTCTGCTTCGGGAACAAGGAGATCGTATAACTCCTCCGAGCCCAGGAAGGCTCGGCGCGTCGTCTCTCGGGTCATCTGTATCAGACGCAGCCCTTCCTCTGAGTTGAGAAACTCCAACCTCCCTTCAGATCGCCCTTCAATGCGGCCTCGACCCTCTCCGTCGATTTCACCCTCCGCTCGGGCTTGTCTGACCTTATCTTTTAGCTCTTGCTCGCAGAGAAGGACCAGGGCTTGCTGTTTCCCCTCGGACTCCTTAGCTTCACGGAGTTCCGACCGAGCCTGCTCCAGCTCTGCCTTCAGCAAATCAACCTCTGCCTCGACGCCTTGTAGCTTCACCTGGGCTTCTCGGGCCTTGGTCGTCAGCTCTAGTCCTCTTTCTTTCAAGACCTCGATCTCCTTCTTCAGATCAGCATGCAATAAGGAGCCTCGAGTCCGGGCCAGTAAAGATGCCCTTCCCACCACGGCCTGGAAAGAGAAAGGGGTGAGTAATGAACTTGAGGAAACTGGGTATGGTAAGCGAAGAGATTTTTTACCTGCGCCTCCGCTTTACAATAGAACTCGAGCAGCTCTGGATCTGACATCTTGTCCACAACACGGCGATCCGCCGTGGGAGCTAGACCCATCATGAATTGTTTCGCCACCTCCCCAGGGCAGTTGAGGACAGACCTGTTGAAGAGGGCCTGGTTGGGATGGGAAGGCACTTGAGGAACCACTGCAGGGGCGCCCCGAGAAGTTGCCTCAGGAATGGCTTGAGAAGCGGTGTGGGAAAGGTCTTGAGGAGCAGATGGGAGATCAGTTCGGCTCCGTTTCTGCCTTCTCAACTGCTTCTCCTCCTTGGGGCTCTAAGAGGATGGAGCTGTTGGCTCGCGTACTGACCCCCTTACCCGTTCAGGATTCTTCCTTACCGTCCCGGGAAGAGTCGCCTCAGGCTCAGAAGCCCTGGACAGCGCTAGGGGTTGACTCTGAAGAGGTTCGACGGGAATGACCTCTTCTGGGGTTGGGGAAGCTCTGGAAGGCTCTCCCAGGAGGCTCCTCTGGCCTCCTCCCGCAACCTTCTGGGCTTTGGCCTTCATCTTCTCTTGCAACATATTTACTGAAATAAAAGAATGAAGCAATTAAAAAAAATAAAGAAACGATAACGGAAGGGAAGTAAAACTAGGTCATTCCAAGAAAATACCAATCTCGATAGGCAGAGGCCCGTTCCCTTGTCGGGAGTTGAAGAAATTCAAGAGTTTGGTGGTAAGAATTTTGGATAGGTCGAAAGGGTTTTGGTTAAGGAGGGCAATTTTCTCGCCCAAGTGTGATGGTCTGTCACCTCGGGATAGACGCACTTGGGGATGTATGAAATTGATAGGGGTAGATGGAAAACCCCAATCTCCCGAGCTCTGGACGAAGAAGAACTTCTTCTTCCAGGCCCTTGTGGGATGTGGGAAGACCTGTCAAGAAGTGGACGTCTGGTCGTCCTGAGAGGTAGAAAAAGCCAGAGGAGCTCTTCACCTGAAATAAAGAAAAGAAAAGCTGGGCTGTCGGAACAATCCCAGAATATTGGGCTGCTAAATGAAATCCGGCCATAACGCGGAAAGCATTGGGCAAAAAACTTTTGTACCTGGATATGGTACATCCGGGAAATAGCTATTATAAAAGGATGAATGGGGAGGCTCAGGCCGGCCTGAAACTGGTCTACATAAAAGGTTAAATGATTAGGAGGAGGTGATGAAGCCCTCTCATCCGGCGCCGGACTGGTAAATGAGAAATCATCGAAAATGTTAAAAGAGGCGCGGATATTTCATAGGGTTTGATTACTAACTATAGAGACTGTGTTATCGAGAGGGAGATTTGGTAAAGCTACCGGAGGCCTTTCTCGGAGAACCTCCGAGGGTCTCTTCGAGGAAGTGGCTGAGGGCGATTCGGAAAAGGAAATATCCACGGAGGAGGTAGAATTCACCGGCCCTGCTGGGGGGATCCTCCCGGTGGAATCGGAATGAGAAGAAGAAGTAGACATAATTGAAAGATTATGAAATAGGGAAAGAAAGTACCTGGTTTGTGAAATAATCGGAGAGGCAGATTTCGGAAATAAAAATCGCTGAGATACTGGAGAGAAGAGAGAGAGATGAAAAAAGTTGAAAGACAGAATTTGAAAAAGTGAAGGAGAAAGAAGGAATATGGAGGGACAAAAGGAAAGTGGGTGAATTTGAAAATCGGAAATCGAGGACGGGATTTGATGGGGATCCCCGCATTTAATGCAAATAGTACTTTATGTGGTGAGCTGGAGCGCCAACTGCCCTAGGTCAAATCACACGCCACCAAGGTGTCAGTTACGAAAGAGACGTGTGGGAATAGGGACCGTTTGGGAAAGCAAACCGACACCACTAATGCCAATAATTAGGACTGTTTGGTAGGCAGATATCTCGGGATTCTCCCAGTACGAGAAACCATAAAGGATAGAACGACCTCATTTATTTCAAAAAGAGCCTTGGGGTATTACAGATCTACCCCAACTGTTCGGGGGAGGAGTTGATAGGGCAGCATATACGCTAGACCTGGTTTGGGGTAGCTCTGACTTAGCTATCAGGAAGAGATCACTAAAAGCTTGAAGATTATGCTGAGCTAATGTTCTGGGGATTAAAAGTTTAGCCTGGGACTGGGTGAAAGGCCTGGTTAAGTCCTCTGAGGAATAGAGCTCATTCTCATTATAGCAAGATTTGACCTGTTGGACGGTAGAGACACAAAAGAAAAGAAGAGCTGGATCACGACAGTTCTGGTTCCTTGAATGCTGCTGAAATCCTAGAGGTCTGAAATAAGGAAGACCTGGATAGAGTCAGGACTGATATTAATACCGAGGTAATTCAGGAGAAAGAAATAAGGAAGGCCTGGAATAGGGGAGACATGTTTCCTAGATTCCCAGCAAAGAGACAAGTGGGACCACTTGTCAGAATTGGTTGCCAAAACGGCCCTTGATTCGCGGCATGTGCCCCCCCCCCCCCCCCCCACCCCCCCCCACCCCCGATCCCAGCTGGGGTCCCCACTAAGAGAAACTATAAATATCTCAACCCCAAAGCTGAGAGAGGTATGTCATTCTCTTGAGCATTCTTGCTTTCTTTCTGGAAAACACCTCAAACGCTTACTGACTTAAGCATCGGAGAGGTTTCCACAGGAAAATCACCGATGGTCCTTTCGAACTTGTATTTGTGGTGCAGATCAGGAATGTGTTCAAGGTTCCAGGCGTTCTCAACGGTGGTCATTTTTCGGGTTGAAACAACGGGTATGGGAACGGGTACCTTAGTACCCACCCCGCCCCATACCCATGTGTGTGTGTGAGTGTGTGTGTGTGTGTGTGTCTATATATATATATATATATATATATATATATATATATATATATATATATAAATAAGAATTATAAGTTAAAAAGGAAAGAAAATCATTTTTGTAAGGAAGTATAAGAAATTCCACGATTAGAAAAAGCCCTAGAAAAAAAAAGCCCTAGCAAACTTACAATAAAAACTATAAATTGAGCAGAGGACAAAAGAAGTGATTATAAAGGAACTCCTCCTCACCGCTGGAAGCTCATGTAAGCCTTGTAAATTTATCCTCATTTATTTTAAAATTTTATTAGATATGTATAAATTGATAATCTTGTAGGTTTATAATTATTATTACCTTCTGTAGTTTTCACTGTATCAAGAAGTCATAATATGCTGCTTTTGAATGAGATGATAATTACCTGCTTTTCAATGAGATGATAATTACCCTCATTTAATTATCAACTTCAAGTGCCATGATAATTACCCGCTAAATCTGTTTGTTATCCCATTTAATTACATCCATGGGCTTAGCGAATAGTGAAGTACAGCAATCTCTTATTTAAGTTGTTAAATAAATGCATTTTCTTATTTGTGAATTTAAATGAATTATCAAGGTTGCAATTGCATCTCAGTATCTTATTGATACGTTGTATATATATGACCCCTCAGGCTTGTATACAGCCCGCATCCTGTTGATTGAAAAACTAATAATTGAAGTGGTTTTTGGTTTCTTTTAATTACAACTAATTATCGCTTGGGTTTATGTATTAATAGGGATTTTATTTTTCCTCTTCTTATAAAGGTTGGTCTACGTGTAGGGGCACTCATAACACTTTTTTTCTTTTCCCTCTCACTGAGATGGCTCAAAACACAGCTCAAGGCATCTCTCTCTTTATTTCCTTCGCATCTTTATTTGATTGTAATGACTGCACGCCTTGGAGAAAAAAATAAATAAAACAAAATAAAAAACTCTTCTTTTAGGAAGAAAATATTAATGGCCTCTTCTCAACAACACAAACCTCAAATCTTGTTCGACAATTTAAACTGTCTGGAAGAGCACTACTGTAATGGAGATTCATTACTGCACGCCAACTGTTTGATAGAAGGACAAACATAAATGAACAAACATACTTTTGTGGAGATTCTAGAACAAGGCATGTGGGAAGATAATGAAGAGTTGAACTCTTTACTAGCCAAAGAGCAAGAAAATGAACTGTACAGTGGCTTTGAAGAGAACCCATCTCTGGCTGTGACCAGGGGTGAGGCAGTGCAGTGGAGTGAATCGTGAATCTGGATTAAATGATTATTAGTTTTCAAGTCAAGCTATTATGAATATATAACTGTTATTATTGCACGCTTAATTCTCTTATTGTGGAGTATTTTCTTTCTAATATAATTATGTTTCAAACTTCAATGGCTGCCAACAATCCAGATTCTTCTACACTGGTAACCTTGCACAATTACTTAAAAATACACAATTATTTTCTTGCTTTTAGTTTTTTTTTATTTAACCTCTTTGCCATGTTATCTTTATTTTCTTAAATTTTCTTGATTTCTTACCTTATCAGATGGAGGTGGAGGGGTTACCTGCTAAGGAATCTGAAAGTAACATTTCTCCTAATGTGCCTACACAACCTGACAAAGTACTTGTTGATGAAGTAATGGATGATGACAATAAAAGAAAGACATCAGTGGCTTGGAACCACTTTAAAAGAGAAGTAATTAATGGAGAAACAAAAGCTGTGTGCAATTATTGCAAAAAGCGATTGACAGGTAGAAGATCTGATGGAACAAACCATTTGCTTAAACACTATAAAACTTGTAAGAGAAAGCCATATCGGGATATAAGACAATCAATGTTGGTGAAGAAACAGAAAAAAGTTGATGGGTCATCAAATTATTTGATCAACTATCACTTTGATCCCGAGAAATCGAGAAAAGACCTTGCTAGTATGATAATAATTCATGAGTATCCACTTTCAATGGTGGATCATATGGCGTTTAGAGTGTATTCTGAAGGTCTTCAGCCTTTGTTCAAGGTTCGTTATCGAAACACAATTAAAGGTGATATTATTAGGATCTATCAAAATGAAAAGTTAAAAACTATGGGACGTCTGGACAAGATTGGGAGTAAGATTGCTTTGACAACGGACTTATGGACTGCCAGCAACCAGAAGAAAGGGTTTATGGCTATTACTGCCCACTATGTTGATGATGACTGGGAGATGCAATCAACCATATTAAGGTATTATATACCATTTATCAACTTTATCTAACATATGGTCTTTTGCATTGTATTAATATATTTTTAAAATTATTTTGCCTGGTAGGTTTGTGTATGTGGAATGTCCGCATACATCTGAAGCTATTTCAAAGGTATTGATAGGATGCATGATAGATTGGAATATTGATAGAAAGTTATCCACGATCACCTTGGATAATTGTAGCACTAATGACTGTCTTGTTCGTTTGTTGTTAAGTAAACTCGATTGTTCTGCTCTTATGCTTGATGGTCAGTTATTTCATATGAGGTGTTGTGCACATATCTTGAACATAACTGCTCAAGATGGTTTGAGTGTTCTTGGAGATGGCATAGAAAAAGTTAGAAACAGTGTTGCTTTTTGGATAGCCACGCCTAAAAGAGAACAAAGTTTTAGGGAAGCAGCGCGTCAAATAAAGGTTTGTATCTCAAAGAAACTAATTCTTGATTGCAAAACTAGATGGAACTCAGCTTATCAGATGTTGCTTGTTGCATTGGCATATAAAGAAGTTTTTATTCGTTTATATACTTGTTTGCCTAAGGCGGGTGAGTGGGAAATTGCAAAAGAAATTTGTATTAGATTAGAAGTATTTAATCGTGTAACTGAGATGTTTTCAGGTACACAATATCCCACAACAAACATATTCTTCCCTCTAGTTTGTGAAATAAAGCTCTCTTTGCAACAATGGCAGGCTTCCCCAATTGAGGGTATTAGTACTATGGCTTCAAAAATGGTTACCAAATTTAATAAATATTGGTCTGTTATTCATGGAGTTATGGGGATTGCCATTATTTTAGATCCAAGATATAAATTGAAGTTATTAGAGTATTTCTTTCCCAAGTTTTATGGAAGCACGTATTCATTTGAAATTGGTAATATCAAGAAATTGTGCTACTCATTGTTTGACGAGTATCAAGCTAAATCTGATACGATGGTGGAAAGTTCTTTTGATGGGTTTAATGACAAGTTGCTGAGTATGGATAGTGGAGGTGTTAGTAATTATCTTAGTGATTATGATTCATTTGTTAGTGATACAAATGAATCACAATCAAAGTCTGAGCTGGATCTTTACTTGGAAGAGAAGGTATTACCCAGGAGTGCTAGTTTTGATATTCTTGGTTGGTGGAAAACAAATGGGATCAAGTACCCAATATTGCAAAAAATTGCCAAGGATATTTTGGCCATTCCAATCTCAAGTGTTGCTTCAGAATCTGCTTTTAGCACATGAGGTAGGTTGTTGAGTCCTCATCGTTCAAGGTTTCACGAGGATACTTTAGAGGCACTTATGTGTGCACAAAGCTGGCTAAGACATGAAAAAGAAGGTAATAATAAATGTTGAAATAACTGATATATTTAATTATATTTATGTTTAGTCTGACCATTAATTTTCTTTTTATATGTAAGTTTCTGTTGGTATTATTGGACCAAAACAATATGTACGCGTGAAGAATAAGCATTTAGAATCTATTCAAGACTCGGATTCTGAAAATGAGGTAAAACAAATATATGTAATTTTTAAAATTTATATTATTAGTTTTTACTTGACATGTACAACTAATTAATATATGGCATCTATATTTTTTAGCAGATTTTGGAGAGTATTAGAGATTCAAATGTTTGAAGTTTCAAAATTTAGTGGTGTGACATTGAATTATGTTTAAAACTTGTCTTTCATAAAAGATTAATAATAATGCCATGTTTGTGGCTTTTTTGCGATGTCATACTTTTATGGATAACGATTGCCTTTACGTTTTATTGAACTATGGATAACTTAAATTTTTGTATGTTTTTAACGTGCGGGTAATGGGTATGGATATGGGTACCAAAGTACCCAAAAGATATGGGGATGAGTGTAAAGGTTGTTACCCACACGAGTAAGGGAACGGGGATGGGTATATTTTTAAAATATGGGTATGGGTATGGCATTATAGTACCCTACCCATTGCCATCCTCATGTATACTGCGATTATTTGTTATAAAAAATAACTTACTTGAGTTGACAATAGAGCTAGCAAAAAGACCCAACCTAGTTTTAGGTGGGTTTGGGCCTTACTTTTAAGGACCAAGAAATTCGGGCCAAAATGGCTGGCCCACACAATGTGCCAGGGTTGTCATGGCCCAAAGTTATCGGGATATCTAGGCCTGACACTGATTAAAAGGGGGGCAAAATCAGGTGGATTAAGTAATTATTAGAATGTTAATTGCGTTTTCCTGAACCTCAAGGGTAGTCTTTGTAATAAAGACTAAACAATAGGTGATCACAAAACATGAAACAAATCTTAGATGCTAATCGAATTTCTCCAAATGGAGTTTTCAAAGTGAAGCACGCAATAAGCTACATACCTTCTTCGCATCTTTCATACTATCAGAGTTGCTGCATAATATCAGAGAAATCAACATATGAACCACAATTCTAACCAGAAAGCCAAACTATACGCTAACAGGATGAAGAGGCGTAAAACATTAGAAACAGAGACAAAATGATAAAATTCCATCTGGCAGGATACTACAAAACCTAGTCTAGCTTATCACTACTTTTTATGTAGTCTTCCGAAAGTGGTTGGCCAACAATTTGGCTACACCCTGAAAATTAACCTTGTCGTTGCCATCGAAAATCGCCTTCAGCTTGTCATCACAATAGATCTCCTTCTTATTGGCAGGGTTCTGGAAAACAATATAACAATTATGAATGCAAAAGATAATTAATTAACAACAACAATAATAAAACAGATTCAGAACAATAATCAAAATGGAATGGAAAGCATACGTAACGGTTGTGTATATCACAGTGTACATACTAATAAATCAAATTTGAGAAAATCGTTAGTAAAAGTCCAAGACTAATGTTACAGCTGTTGATTACGCTAATGTCAGATCAGTTCATAATACAATTAAATGAAATACATTAATCTCTTCCCTCAATCATGTATTGCATTGTATTGTCCACCAATCAATTGACATACAAGCTTTGCCAAACTACCATGATGTAAAAACACTATTTAGGGCAAAACTCTTCGAAGGCATTATACTGTTTGTTTTTCCAACATTACTTAATTTAGAATTTCTCATAATAAATTCATCATCCAAATTCCAATACACATCCATTGTTTATTGCCGTTGAATTTTTCAGGAAGCTATGCAACCTAACTATGTAATTGTCAAAAACTCTTCCATTGACACGGAAATCCATTTCCACAGTATCAGTTTATACTCAACCAGACAGATAACAGTACATTCAATATCCAGAGTTACAATATCTAGTTTTAATTTGTTTTTTGGTTTTTTCAAATTTTTTGGGCTGTACCAAAAACTATGATCGGAAAACATGAAATAATAATAATTATTATTATTAAATAAAGGAAATGTAAATTAATGCATTATGAGGGGGTTTTAAACCTGAAGATTGTTCGACTTAATGTACTCCCAGACTTTCTTCACGGCGTCAGTCCGAGATGCTTCGGCGGATCCGAGAAACTTCGCGAGAGCAGGGGAAATCGGCTGCAACTTCTGTATGCCGGCGGCGCGAGACGGAGCCTTGGGCTCTGCGGCGGCGGCGGCCGGGGTGGACTTGGCGGCGGCCATCAGAGCTCGGCACTTGTTGCCAAATATCCTTGCTGGAAATGCCATTGTTTGATTTTGTTATTTTTCTTTTTTCTCCGCGAGAGAGCAGATTACTTCTGTAAAACCCTAGAGAGAGAAAAAAGGCATCGAAAGGGTTTAATGTGAATACCCTAAATTTTAAAACATGAATTCGTAAAAATTAAAGAGTTGTTAATAACCATACTCCGGTACGGTAGTTTACAACTGTTTTGCTAGAGAAGTAATATTCCCTGGCCTGTTTGCTTTGTTGGTCACTACAACTTACTACTACTAGAGAAGTAATATCGAACCATGTAATTCATCTATTTTGTTTAAAAAATGATAAAGGAATCTTTGGAAATGAAAAGTAATCTTGTGCTTGGCTCAAAGTACTAGTTTCAATTTTATTCTTCATTTTACTTGATAATTCATAATAAAAACATAGTACTCCCAAGTTTCGCAATTTTCATCTCGCTCATTTGGTAACTTAGGTATGATTGAGGGGCTTGAACCTTGTTTTTATTTTTATTTTTTTTAATCCCTTATAAATCGGCTTACAAATAAATACCCACACACGCACACAAGGAGACTCAGTTCACTGACCTCCTCCCAAAGAAAGGAGGTTGATATCAGTTGAGCTAAACTCCTTCATTTTGAGGAAAACCAAAGAAATTCTTGTTCTAATTAAAGAAAAATAAATATATTTTAAGTATACAAGGAAATGGCCAGATTTTGTCATTTTCCACTGAACCCAACCAAAGATCAAGCCATTAATCCCTTTAACCATCACCACACAACACATGTTGGAGTAAGCTGATATACACTTCAATTAGTCACTATAGAAACTAAAAAGTGCCAGGAGAAAGAACAAAAACAAAATTGGACAAACACACATTCCCTAGCCAATTTTTTTACACAACAATCAGTATTTGTTGTGGCTCCGTTTCTTCTTTTTTACAACACACTGCAAAATGTTACTCAATTAGTCCGAAGAATAATGCCGACGACGATGACGGTGCCGATGGGCATCGCGATGGCGATGATGGTGTCCGCTTCTACGCGGCTCGTCATGATCTGAAGCCTCAGAGGAACTCGAATGACGATTCTTGCGTCTGTTGTTCCTACTCTTCTGCTGTTGCCTAGTATCATCCGAGCTCTCTGACAAACTCGATTCCGAATGCTTTCGCTTCTTTCTCTTGTGTCTCTTATTTGATTTTCTCCTCCTCTCGTCACCGGACGATGAGTCACTTTCTTGATCATCTCTTGCAGGAGGAGGAGACCTCTTTCTATGCTTGCTCTTTTTAGACTTCTTCTTGGCCTTGCTTGAAGAAAGGTTGGTAAGCAACTCTGGTATGTTGGTTTCACCAAGGAACCCTGCGAATAAGATTAAAAAATAGATAAATTAAATATTAAGTACCAAAAATACTCTTGACGTTTAGTCTATTATAGAAAAAACCCATTTATTTTTATTTGTAATTATAAAAGATTATTGGATTTTCTAATTATTATTATTTTTTGTTAAATTAGGCCAAACATTAGGGGCAATTTTTGTATTTATTCCATATTGAAGTTTAAATTTCCTAATTAGTACCACACTGATAAACAGACTTGATACACAAGGAATAGAGCTTTTTTTACCTCCATACTCATCAAAAATGTCCTCAGCAACTATCTGCTGATTAGGGTCATCAGGATTAAACCCTCCATGAGGAGGGCTCATTCCGGGCTTCTGTTTCAGCTCCCATTTCAAAGGCTACAAGAGAGGTAAAAAAAAAGTTTGCAGTTAAGTTGTGAAAACATATAGCGCATAATAGACAGTCCAAAAAAAAAATGTTCACGATGCCAGAACATTGTTCCACACATGAGCGGATAAGATATTCATTTCCGTGAGATACAAATTGCTATATCTCAAGCAACAATTAAAACCAACCAAGACAAGAACGTCATATAGGTCCCAAGAAAGTTAACACACAAATAAGCTACTAATTCTACTCATCATAAAAACAATGCTTGTGGCATGCTCTTCACAAAGGTACAAAATAAACTAGAAAAGGATGCCATCAATCATTATTAATTTATTTATTTATTTACCATTTTACTATATTTTGATTTCCCGAAAACTTGTTCTTGCTATAAAAATTATCCTGCATGGTTCTCAAAAGAATCTACCCAGGTTTACACTATTGAAAAATGTGAAATCATGTTTGTTTTATCATATTAGAACTGGAAATTCTTAAATCTATAATTCTCAAAATTTTAAAAAACTAACAAATAAACATTACACCTAATTCAGAATACGTGGGTCTCATACAATCCTTACTGTTACACACCATCTTCTTTAATTTATATATTTCAACATGTGCCCGCCACTAACAAATAAACCTCATATAGTAATGGAAATTCTTTAAATTAAATTTAAACTCAATAGCATGGATTTGGCGATATGTTTCGTTCTCAACTCCTTCACACCAATTACAGTTCTATTATATCTAATAACTTCCAAGCTACTTAGGCATCTATACATAATCATATGCTAAGCATTTTCACCAACTACCACCGATAATCAATCAAAACCAAAAACTACTTTACATAAACTTAAGAACTTTAGTCTCAGAATTCAAGCATTATATAATGTTCGACAACAATCAACAGGACACTAAAAGGAAATTTAAAATTTTAATTACAAAAAATAATACAGATAAAGCATGATATGCATTATACTAATTACCTCACTGCAATCAGTTTGAGCCAAGATGGCGGTTAAAGGGTCGTCCCGTTTCAATCGACCTTCCTCATTAGGCATTATAGCGTCTTTTAAAGGACATTCGCGATCACCACTTTGGTGGCCAAAATTCCCACATCTAAGACATTTCACATTGCGAATCTCAACTCCAAATGGTTTTGCCCTACCAGCAACACCAGTCTCTAACCTGCAACAATATAACATTATTTTACTTATCTAATAAAATATATGAAAGCGGGTTCTAATTAACATATTCTTAGAGCATCTCCAATGAGTTAGCTAAAAGTGGCTCCTTAGCTATTAATAACACCAACCATGGAGTTGAAACATTAGTTAAAAATAATTTTAGTTATTTGGGTTAGCTATTAATAGCTAGCAAGAGGGTGCAATACCATGAACTTTATTTAATTTTATTTCAAATTTGATTTTGTCAGATTAAATTCATGAGTCAAAATAATATAATACTGCATGTTAGCTAAAATAGAGATCATGGTTGGAGTGAGATCCAGAAAACACACTAACTATTTTAGCTTCTGGACTTTTAAATAGCTAAATAACTCGAATATAATTAAAGAGTATGGTTGAAGTTGCTCTTAGAATCCTAAAGCCAGAGCTTTCTTAAAGGGTCTCATTCTGAATATAAACAAAATCTATGCATTACAATGGATCCAAACACACCTTGGAGCATTTTTGAGGACTTCAAATTCTTCTTCTGTCGGCAAAGCACGGCCAAAAACATCTTTCGGCCTCGGTTTCTTTTTCTCCACCACAGATGGAATGTTTTCAGTTTTCCTAGCAAAGCATCAAGATAACTTATTAATTCTGTAAATGACACCAAAAGTAAGACACCACTTTTTTTCTAAACAAAAACAATAGTACTACACTACATTTTAACATGACATTTAGCTGGATATCCCACTAATCACCATAACGTATAAAATAAAAGCATCAAGCATAAACTATTACATCGATGATGAGGCCCCATCTAGAGATGGCTCCTGCTTTCTTTTCTCATCGGCAATCTCAGCAGCTTTAGCACTTTCCGCATTGTAACCAGGAGGTTTTACATACATAAAGCTTACAGCCTTCATCAGTTCCAACTGTGAGCATCACAAGCAAATGTAAATCCAGTCAGATTCACACAATAATTTGTTAGTTAATTTTATTAACGATTCAAGAATTACCTTCTCTTTCTCTTTCTTGGAAATAAGTGCAGTCTGTCGAAGAAATTCCTGCTCCTGGGCATACTGTAAAAGAACAAGAACAGAAAATGATAAAGAGCCGTTACCATTAAGTTTAAAATACACTCCTAAAAGAGAATACAATTCCGATTTAAAGGAGAATACAAAATATTTTTTATGAGAATATTTCAAAAATAAAAAAATTCAAATTAAATAAAACGCATGGGCGAATCAAATGAATCCAATGGCACAATCATAATAAGTTAGCGAAACAGAGCATCTATTCTGCACAATCCGAAATAGCCAAATTATATTTTCCCAAAATTCGGAAAAAATCGAATAAATAAATGTAAATTGCGCACCTCACGAGCAACCTCCTCGGCTCGGCGCTCTCTCTGGGCGTGGGTCTGCTCGGCGATCCACTTGCGGCGCTGGTTAGGGTAGGAGAGTGGGTGCCACGGCTTCTGATTCAGGAACGAGTGGGACCACGCCGTGCCGGCCTTCGTTCTGTAATCGACCTCGCCGTCTTTGTCCGATGCCTTCTTGCCCACTCTCAACCCTCCCCCTTCCTCCTCCATGATTTAATTTTTCACTGATGTTGAGTCTTGGCTTGCCTTTTTGCCCGATTACTCTCCTGTCGCTAGGGCAGTTTAACGTTAAAATGAAATAAAATTAAGGGTGCGATATATTGAACCATGTTGAAGGAAGATATCTCTAATTCTAACGTCTTTCGTCTCCTTTCATGTGTTCATTCTTTTCTGCTTTTCGTTTTATATGTTATAAGCACGAAACTCTAACATACGTAAGTGATCGACAAATAAGTCTTCATACCCTATACATAATTTTCGTAGGTCAAATTTCGAACTGCGTTGTAAGTTTGAAAAATCGTTTTCTCACGTTTCAACCGTTGGATCGCGTTCCAATTTTTACAAAATCTTCAAGGCCTTTTGAATTACGTTCTGAACGGTAGAGATCGGATTCGGAGATACGAGGAAATATATATATATAATATTGAATAAAGCAGATTTTGTTTTCGAGATTTTATGTGCAGCGTTTTTCACAATAAGATTTCTCACAATCGAACCGTTGGATCAAGCCAAATTTGGATATATTATTCCAAACATATACAGGTTCAATATGGACGGTGTAGATTTGAAAAAGAGATCTGAAGAATTTGATAATGAATTTTGAGCAGAGCTGATCCTGTTTCCCGAAACTGTCCATCCCGCTTATTTTAGAAATTCAATTACGCACAATATACCCGTTGGATGAAGTTAGATTTTTGATACAATATTCACGAGATATAGTTGTTAAATCTGAACGGCGAAGATCGGGTTTGAAGGTCTATGTCATCAGAAAGACAAACCTATTGTAAAAACAAAATTAGGAAAAAATCGTGTTTTTCCTCGAAGGTAACTCGAATTACCCTATTATTTGTGTATTATTGTGTACTCTTATACAAAGCATGTATATGTATATATGTTACCTATGATTATATGCATGTGATGCTATGTACAATATTGACAAATATGAAATTTTGCAAGATATTCCTAGAGTGCATAATATATTATTACTTATGCTTTTAGATTATTTCTTATTTAGAAATCGTAAATAAAGTTATTTACATGATTAGATGAGAGATTGATCATGATTTTGCCAATATGTTTAGTTAATCATGAATTTCGATGAATTGATAGATTTCATGTATGTTGATCATGAATTTCGATGAATTGATAGATTCATGTATGTTGGTGATTCTCTTCAAGTTGATTTTATAAGTTACTTTCAATGTATGTATCATTGATTGTATATTTGAATATTTTCATGATAATGAAAGTTCATGAACGATAAAGAATTGTGTAAATAAGTCTTGTGATAAATTATATTCACATGATATCAAAAAAAGATTATGACATACTTCAAATTCATTATCTAAATAAATTGATTAAACTAACTCAATCTAAATACAAATTAATATACTCAAAAGAAATTGAGTACTACCATTATTCGTTTGATGTGGAAACTAGAATAACTACAATTTCACTATAATATCACCCATCAACCACTAAATGACAAAGAATCGTCATACTTAATCAAAGTCAATTCTCTTATGAACTTGAGAATTCATATTGACCCCAGATCTTATATTGAAAGTATATGTAGTTTCAAAATCTCAATAAATTCTGGATGTACTCTAAATGAATATTTTGAGGATTTTATGAAACACTACTTCCAAGCCTAAGAATTTAGTGAAAAGAAATTGGTTTGTTTGCTAAAAAGGGTCAATAACTTTGATATGTTGCGACTAAAAACATGTCTTACCATATGTGAAAAAGAAAGTCACTTTAAATAACAATAATAAATTGAGAGATACGGTCTCACTCTATTTTTTTCCACTTGAGCAAACATACTGATGCACTTGTATAATATTAATTATGATAGTGAGTCGTTAAGAGACATGACATTATTATTCATAATACCAATGTTAGACCTCTGGATAAAGAAATTTCTTGAGGCTAACCATAATCGATTTGAATAGTGAAAATAACCTAAATGTAAAGGGGAAGAGACATGTTGATCCCTACCTATGTAGGAAGAATGAACCACAAGGTAAGATATGTAAGAGTTCATGATATTTATTAGTCATGGTAGAAGTCATGGAGGTTCCCCCAATAACCTTTCTTAGTCAATAAATATCCTCTATTTTGATTGATGAAAGTATAATCAATCATTCCCATTAGACCATTGTATTTGGTCTTAAAATTTATTTTGAGTTAGATTTATGTGATGTGGCCTGATTTAATTATTTTTGGCTTATTGGTAAATTTTGTATTTCATTCTAAAGCATTGAATGTACTTGAGTATATTTACCACACATTCACATACAAGGTTCATGAGAAAATTATTAGATATAATGTAACATATCTAGTAAATAATGTAAAATATTAGAATGAAAAGTATTTCATTCATCTATGGAGGAATGTGAGAATTTGTCGAGAAATAGATAATTATTCACTTAATTTATATTTATATGTGACAAAGTCTTGAGGCCTGGTGGCACATTGATTAAAGTCATAAAAGCTCATTATGGACCAAGAGCGAACGAAACTTGTTAAGTTTGATGATATTCATGTTGATGATTATCACTAAGAAGTACATTATGAGAATGGAACTATACTTTTAATTTATGGTTTTAAAGTCAATCTAGTAATTTTACTTTACTACATTTTGATCATTGAATCATAAGATATGGCCAACAAAGAACTTTTGGATATGACTCATTCAAGTTTTGACACGACTGACATGGATTATTTGGTCATCGTGATATGATGGTCCATATTATAAGAAATTAATATGAACATCTTTTATTTTGAGTGAAACACAAAATGAGATAGAAATTTAATGCACAGTATAGTGTCGAACTAATATTGTTCAATTACAGCTAGTGCATTCTAAAGTACTAGGAGCACTACATACACTCATATCTCAAAAATACATCACTCATTATTTCAAAACTTGTTCATTAGCAAAATTTTATGATTGAGACCTGCATTTGCTAAAGATACAAAGTATAATATTTCATTCTTATAATTGATAATAGTGATACATGTGGACATGACCATTCAAAATGCGGATCATTCAAGTATTTTATAATTCTGGTTGATGCTTCAGCACGTATTGTCCATAAAAATATTGTATTTGCAACTAGCACATTTAATATGATTGAGGACTCACCACCTTATAAATCACCAAAACTAATAATGCTAGAGAGCTTACGTCAAAAGTACTTGATGTCTATTGCATTTTAATAAAGATCGATGTACTGGATCTTATACTCTAATGTGCATATATAATAAGGTCTCAAAGAAGACACCATCACAAAGAATATAGATGGTGACTAAGAAAATATTTATGCGCACTCATTTGTATTTGCACAGGGTTATGCAATATTGCACGTAACTCTTACTTATTCGTTTATGAACCCCTGCTAACCAGATATTTTGCGTACCAGTTGGTAACTGGATATAAGCTTGATAATTCATATCTACGCATTTGGTTAAGTAGGATAATATGTGCTTATTGCGCCCCCACAACGCATTCATATGAGTTTCTAAAGACGATTAAGTATTTATGTTGGATATGAACCTCTAACAATCATCCTCTATTTGAAACCTTTGACAGACGATCTATTTATCGCTAAATTAGCGAATTTGTCACTTAAATGAGAAAATCTTCCTGTCGTTAGGGGGAGATAGGAAAAATTATTTTCTAATGGAACGACAGGAATAGTTTCATACTATGTCTCATTATGATCCCCGTATTTTACAATGTAACGTGAAAGAAAAGTAAAGTGGACAATTGATCTTTAAAGTATAGAAGACTCAATTTTTAAAGTGACGAGATCATATATATACAAGGTAAAAATATGTCTGCAAGGTTAAAAGTCCCCATAAAGGGAACAATGTCGCAAATTAAGACATTGCAACCATACTTAGTGGAGGTGTGGTTAAGGTCGTGACTCCCAAAAGAAACAGGGGGAGGTCACTTAGTTCGATCAATACTCGCCCAAGGAATAAGAAGGCATGTATGGTACAACTTTAATTAATCATCAATGAAGATAATGACTCTCATGAGATTATCTCTGATTATACTTATGTCCATGAATCATTACTGGAGGACGCTCCGATGTTTAATATGATTCCAGAGAATAAAGAAATCTCAATGTTTAATGTGAGTTTATATGAGTTGATGGAAAAGACCTTCCACACACATTGATGATAGTATCGAGCCACGCTCTATTGAAATATCAATATAGAGCAAATTGACCTAAATGTAAAGAATCAATCCAGGTAGAACTAAATTCACTGACAATAAGGCAGGTATTTGGTTTGGTAGTGCTAACCTCACCAAGTGTAAAGCCTGTTGGACATAAACAAAGCTTTATCAGAAATCGAATTGAGAAAATAAAGCCATGAGATGCAAATCTATACTTGAAGCACAAAGTTTCTCAAAACGCCCTAGAATTGACTATGGGGATATGTACTCTCCCATAATATATGTTATAATTCCAAAGAACTGAGAATGCATCTTATACTTGTGGTTACATCATATCTCTATGGGGATCATGATTTAGAGATATATACGAAAGTTCTTGCTGGCCTTTCATTGCCAAGGCAAGTGACTCTAAGCCACGGAGTGCATTTGCAATTAAATTAAAACACTCACTTTATGGATTGAAACAATCCAGACGGATGTGGTATAACCGTCTAAGTGACTAATTGATTGGGAAAATATAATCTATGCCCTTGCGTATTTATAAAGAAAATAAGTTTCAAATTTACGATTATAATTGTATATGTCAATGAAAGGAACACAATGTTTTTTGACCAAGAGTAGTCTAAATCATAAAATATTAAGAAAATAAGCAGTTCAGCAATGAAATAAACCAAAACGAAGAACAGGAAAAAGTGCTTGACTTTTATTCCTTAATTTCAGATCGGATCGGCCTTGACTGGATCCTTTTAAAGTATAGAACTCTTGTTACAAACCTTTCTCTCTCTAAACTCTCTATATATTTCTCTCTCTAGCAGATTGGGGATCCTTTCTCTCTCTCTTGGAGAGGCTATTTATAGTTTTCCTTCAAAACCCTAATTGGACACGTGTCACCACCTCAATGGGCACCGACTTACTTGGCCAATAAGCCATTCACAAAATCCTAACCCTAATAAGACACCTGGAACCTCCTCATTGGTTGTGCACCCCTTTCTAAGTCAGAGCATAAAGCCTTGATCATATCTCTTTTGTGGCTCCAGAGCCGTTCTTATCTCCTTCCAGCGTTAAGCCGATCTTTCTTTGTAGTCGACTAGCCCTAGTCAAGCCGTTCTTATCCTTCGAACCTAACCTCAAGCCAAGACAGGGGAAGAGTAAATCTGACCAAGTGTCAGGTCGATCTCGACGATTCTTGTGTGGCAATTGTCGTCTAGGATAACGAACTTCCCGGTTAGCTTCTCGACCCCAGACGTGCTCGGTTAGTCGAGTTAGAAAGGTCGAGATGGGTGCTGTTCGACGCGCCACACGCCAGGTCGGCCGAGCTAGGCACACCGTGATCGGTACTCCTCATGCGGTGCACGCCAGGTTAGCCGAGCTGACCACTCCGTGCTTGGCACTCCTCGTGCGGTGCTTGCCAGGTCGGCACGGGTTGGGAGCATGCGGGCTAGACTGGTGCTCGGCGCTGCGCGCGCTTGGTTGGCCGGGGTGACGCGCTGGGCTTGGCGAGGTGCTCGGCATTATAAGCACCTGTTCGGCACTACTCGATGTTGTGCGTGCCTTGTAAGTGGTGCTCGGCGTACGCGCAAGCCAGGTCGGCGCGGACTGGGGGCATGCGGGCTCGGATGGATCTCGGCGATGCGCATGCCTGGTCGGCCGGACTAGGGCACACGGGCCGATGTATGCTCGGCGCTGCGCGTGCCTAGTCGGCTGGTGTGGTGCGCTGGGCTTGGCGAGGTGCTCGACATCATGGGCACCTGTTCGGTGCTGCACGGTGTTACGCGCACCTGCTCGACGCTGCTTGGCGTACGCGCAAGCCAGGTCGGTGCGGACTGGGGGAGTGTGGTCTTGGCAGGGGTTCGACACTTTACGCACCTGTTCGGCGTTGCTAGGCGCTCTGTGCATTTTCTTGGCACTGTTCGGCACCATATGCACCGACTCGGTGATGCGCGCACCTGCACGGTGCTGCTCGGCAGGTGGTGCTCGACAGATCAATGACTGGGTGCACTCCCTTGAGATGGAGCGTGCTCGGTCAAGGGGTCAACCCGGACTTGACGTGGCAAGATTATGCAATTTCTGAGGTGACTCGAGGCTCGACTACTCAACGTGTTTTAGTTTGTCGACTCGAAATGACCCGTGTCTGTTCGACGCATGTTGGGTGGTTATATTCTGAGTTGATTAACTCCTTGCCCATCTTTGACCACATCCGACCATGTGTTACTCCTGTTCTCTATATAATCCTTTAGGTCAGGTCGACCATCAAAAAGCCTCTGAGTGCTGAGTCGGCTATTAGTTGGGCGGGTTCGGACTCACCAGTTTGTTAGAGGTTGGTCGACATTGAAGGAAAAATTTGTGGTGTTGGCATTTCATCCTGCTCATTATGGTACGTCTGTTGTCCTGCCCTGTTCGTCGTGTTCGCTGCGCATCTCTTGGTCCGTACATGGTACGGAGCATCAGAAAACTGTATGACAAGACAAGAGATTTTGTCTTCTTCCTCCTTTGTCCTTTTCCACTTTAGTGATATGTGTGTATTTATCTTCTTCCCTCTTGTTAAAATGTGTGCCTTTGTCTTCTTCTTATTAAATGGAGTGGGTGCCCATCATTCCCCCTCCTTATAAATGAATGTCCAGACATCCTCTCTTAATCCATCCTCCACTTCCCTTCTGATTCTTCAAACTTTCCTGGTTTGCTTTTGAGGTTTCCTTGAAAACCAAAGCCCCTTTGCCTCTCTTATTTTTATTCTTTTGTTTCGTGCTCGACTTCGTCATCTTCTTCCAACTCTCCTCTCATTTCATTCTTAAAGTTAAAAACTCTTGTTTTTTCTTTTTGTCCTTTGTTATTCAAATGTTCTACACCCCGGGATATTCTCCGGATGGATTCGACGAGATGGGCTATGGGGGGAGGGGGGACGTGAATTATGGTGGAGTTTGTCCTGAGCCGGGGGCCTATGGCTCCCAATTTGGTTTGGACGAGTATGGTAGTTTTGGGGCAGGTGTTGCTTTTGGCTCTGCTCGGCCTTTCGATTTTGAGAGGTTCGACGACGAGGACTAGTTCGGCTCGAGTGCTCCATTTGGTCCTAGGGGGCAGTTTGGAGTCGCCTGTGATTTTGGACCGAGGGTGGAGGCGGGCGCTAGGTACGCGTTTGATGAGGCCAGCGCCCCAGGCCCGACAGAGCAATGTGCGGGGGACTGGCTCAACGACTTGAGCCCGGACCAGACCGGGCTACCGGGTGGTTCAACCCCTCATTGTGAGCTGGTCAGGAAATCAAAGGAGGTCTGGGTCGAGGTTGACAATTCTGACGAACCGGCTCCCATTAAAGTGGGGAGACACTCCAAGTTCAAGAAGCTCCCGCCTGGCCCGCTAATGGCTCGACCTAACGAGCCTGTTCCTCCTCATCATTGGGAGAGGCCGGCCCCATTGGAGAGGGAAGAGTTGATGTTGGAGATTGCTGTGCAGGGTAGCGTTCTGAATGAGAGGCATCTCAAGGGATATCGTAACGAGCACCTTGTGCCCGGTGATGTTCATTTTTTTCTGCCCTACCCAGCCGAGCAGATACACCTCGCACCTTGTTCTTGTACGGCTATATTCCGTGAAAGCCTGGATTTCGACATTTCCTTTCCGCTCTCACCCTATGTCACACGCTTACTTAGGAGGTGGGGTATTCCCCTTGCTCAAATCCATCCCTTGTAGTTGGCTCGCATCTTAGGCGTCGTGGTCCTGTTCAGCGAGAACGGTTGGCCAGTTCCCACTTTTGAAGAGCTTAATTGGTTATATCAATGGAAGCCTTCAAGAGGTGTCGGGTCGGGTTGGTTCTACGCCTCTGTTCGGGATGGTGTGTTCAAGACTTTGGTGGCTAGTCTTTTGGAGACCCTTCACACATGGAAGCCGTACTGGTTCTATATGGGGGATGATTGGAAAATGCGGAGACCTGATGGGCGTGTCTATAATCCCCCACTTGCTTTTATTTCTGCACTTATTCGGTATACGTCTTCGTCTTTGACTACTTTCTTTCATTATAATCCCTCATTATTTTCTTTTGTTTACAGCTATCCCAGAAATTGTTGAGCCTGATCTTAAATTTCTTAAGCATCTATATGATATTCTGAGATCGGATCCTGAACAACGGGGGTGGAGAGATCTTTTCGATCCTACCCAGTGTTATAAAGTTGGTTTACGCGTTCTTTCTACTGAATTGGGTCTTGGTCGAGTCCTTCCTGATACGTTTAATGACGTTCATCAGGTGTCGGGTCGGCTTGTCTGTATTGGTCGGCTTGACATCCCCCTTTTTTTATTATGGTCGGCCTGTCGAGCATTGTTTTCGTGTCGACCTGATGAGGTTGGCTTCCTGATTCTAACGTCTCTCCTCTTGCATTGTTTTATCCTTTCTTCGATCGAACCGAAGCGATGAATGCGATGAGCGAGGCTCGAAAGTACATGGAGGCTATGAAGAAGAGGTCGAGTAAGGGTGGTGGTGTGGGAAAACGGAGGAGGGCGGTTCCTTCTGGCAGCGCACCGCCTCCACCTGAGGTCGAGCCTGTCGTGGTCCCTACTAGAGGCGAGGGAAGGTCTCGTGCATGTCCGGTCGATGCCGATCTTAGTCCCGAGCCCCCTGCCTTTGTGGGTTCATGTCCGCAGCTACAACCCCTAGCTATAGAGCCGATCTACCCGATGGCATACGCGCCGTATTCTGGTGAGGGGTCATCCCATGGCTCGACCTTCATTAAGGTGCATAATCATGCTTGGGCGCCCGACCTGTGCAATTGGGTCATGAGTCTTCCTTCTGAGGAGAAGATCAACTTTGTTGAGACTGACTTGTTTCGGGCTATGGCCTTCGTGACCCTACTTCGCCATGACTTCTCGAAACTTCGACGTGCGCATACCTAACTTCTTAATGACCATCAAGCCCTCCAAGAGAGTCACGCAGCCTGTACTTCGCTTGTCCTTGACCGCGATGAGTGGATGGCACGAGCCAAGAAGCCTGACCAGTCTTTGGCTGAGGCACTGCGTATGATAGAGTCGACAGTCGGCGAGTTGAATGCTCTCAAGGAGAAACATGCCGAGCTGGTGAGGAATCATGCCGAGCAGGTCAGCGCCGCCTTCGAGAGGGGAAAAATGGACGGGGTTGCCCATTATGAGGCTGAGACTATGGATCCGATGATCAGTGCCTCGTACCTTTCGACTATGCAAAAGGCCTATGATATGCTTGCGGGCGGTGCTACTCTTCCAGATCTAGCTCGACATATTGCCGAGAGGAAGGCTGAGCTCGGGATGGGCGGCTCGGACGACGACATGGATGGCTCTGATGGAGAGGATGATGGTCAGGGGGGTGAAGGAGATGATTAGGCTCCTACCTTGTTGTTTGGGTCGGCTTGTCACTTTTGGACAGCTCGGCTTGTTTGTTCTTTGAATAATTCGCTGTGTAGTGAACTTATGTACGTTTTGGTCAGGTCGGCCTCTTCTTGGTCGGCCTGCCTTTATTTATGGATTCTGCCTTGTCTTTTGGCACTTTATTGTTGACGCTTTGTAGATCATATTATTTCTGCTTGGTTTTAATTAATATTGTGGTCGTCATAGTTTCAAAGCTGGTTTGGGTGGTTTATGACCTTAAGATTTTTTCAATCTTTTGAACTTGTTTTTCAAGCTGACCTCTTTGTTGGGTCTTATTTGTTTAGGGCGATTCTTCCTTAATTTTGCTCGGCTTTGTCTTGTTTTGTGGTCTGCCATATTAGTTTGACCAACTCGAATTTTGAGTCTTTGAAGTGGCTTTTAGCTTTAGGTATTTCTTCGGTCTTGTGAGTGTATGGACCGACCATGTTTTAAGTCAACCTTAGTTTACTTAGGTTGAAGAGTTCGTTTTGGCTATTTGCCTTAGAATTTCCTAAGTTTTTGTGGAACGTTCTGAAAGTCTTGAGTTGACCTGTTTTATTTGGAAATTGTTCCTTGGACATGCATTCGAAATGTGGTGTTGCTCTAATGAGCTTAACCTTGTATAGTGATGTCGAGCTACGCGTGGTCGACCTATGAGGTCGTCTCGACATCGATTTTTGATTTTTGATTTGATTTCTTTAAGTCGACTCAATGAGGTCGACCATGCTGTGGTCGACTTGACATCCCGACACTGCTTTTCTTTTTCTTTTCCTTCTTCTTTCCCTTTTTTTTATGAGGTCGACCTCATTGGGTCCTCCCTTCTTGCCGACCTGGTTGTGTCGGTTTTCACATTTGGATTGTTTGGTTGGCCTGAATTGGTCGAACTGGTGAGGTGGGTATGAGTCACCAGTGCTTTGTTGGAAACTATATGCTCAAACAAAATGACCTTTTATTGATAATACTTTTGAGGTACAATGCGTTCCAGGGGTGTGGCATCTTTGTGCCAACGGGGTGTTCTAACTCATAGGCGCCGTGTAAAAGGGTTTCAGCTATGCGAAACGGTTCTTCCCACTTTGGTTTGAGAGGTCCTTGGTTTGTCCCTAGGATGCGTTTGAGAACTAAGTCGCCGACCTTGAAGCTTCTTTCTTTCACTTTGGAGTTGTAATATCGCTCGCTTCGTTGTTTGTAGATTGCGTTCTTCATCTCTGCTTCTCTCCTCTTCTCTTCCAGGAGGTCGAGTTTGGCTCAACATGCCATGTTATTCCTTTCTTCTTTGAAGTGTGCTATTCGATAGGACGGGGTGCCAAGCTCAAGCGGTATGACTGCTTCTGATCCAAAAGCCAATGAGAAAGGGGTCTCGTTGGTGGACGAGCGATTGGTCGTCCTGTATGACCATAAAACACCTAGTAGTTCCTCTGGCCAACCACCCTTCAGGTCTTCCAATCTCTTCTTTAGCGTGTACTTGAGAATTTTGTTCACTGCTTCTACCTATCCGTTTGATTGGGGGTGGTATGGTGTAGCGAAGTGGTTTTTGATGTTTAGCTCCCCGCAAAATGCCTTGAACCTCTTGCTATCAAATTGTCTGCCGTTGTCTGATACTATCGAGAGCAGGGTACCAAACCTACATATGATTGACTTCCAAACAAAGTCTATTATCTTCTGGTCGGTGATCGAGGCCAGGGGCTCGGCTTTGGCTCATTTCGTGAATTAATCGACCGCTACAACTGCGTACTTGACTCCTCCTTTACCCTTTGGTAGCGGACCAATAAGGTTGATGCCCCATTTAGCGAAAGGGCACGACGAGTATATTGAGTTTAGGGGCTCGGCTGGGG
Source organism: Phtheirospermum japonicum (assembly GCA_014905375.1). Taxonomy (NCBI): domain Eukaryota; kingdom Viridiplantae; phylum Streptophyta; class Magnoliopsida; order Lamiales; family Orobanchaceae; genus Phtheirospermum; species Phtheirospermum japonicum. The sequence goes on along the minus strand of BMAC01000007.1, from coordinate 3,081,252 downwards.
AGTTGATCTGGGGTGAGAATATTTGGCACTTCTCGCATTTTTTGATTTTTGACATCGCATCTTTCTTTAGGGTAGGCCAGTAGTATCCTTGCTGGACGAGCTTATGCACCAGTGACTGCCCTCCTTCATGTTTTCCACAGACACCTTCATGCACCTCCAACAGCGCGTGCTCAGCCTCTTGCTCATTTAAATATCTTAGTAGGGGGATCGAGTATCCTCTCTTATAGAGTCGACCATCCAAAACGGTGTACCGAGCTGACTTGGTTCGAATCGAGTGAGCCTCCGTTTTGTCCTCGGGTAGTGTTCCTTCCTCGAGGTATAGAAGGAATGGTTTCATCCAACAACTTTTTTCGGCTTGGATTTCTTTGGTTTGGTCAGCTTGACTTGTCGAGTAAGCTTCGGTGGTGTCGAGTGCTGTCGTGGAGTGGTGGCTGACTGTTACTGTATTCAGTTCTTCAATACCTAAGCTTGACGCAAGCTTGGCGAGTGAATCGGCTGGGACATCGTTTCTCAGCACATGGATTACCTCGGATTCAAACTCACTAAGTCGTGCTTTGGTGAGCTCTAGATATTATGCCATCCTAGTATCTTTTGTCTCGTATTCTCCACTAATCTGGTTTACTACATGTTGAGAGTCACTGTGGATTTTGAGATTTCTGATCCCCATGGAGGATGCTGTTTCGAGACCAGCTAGGAGGGCCTCATATTCGGCTTCATTATTGGTCAATGAGAACTTGAAACGGACTGCCGAGCAAAAATGTACCTTTTCTGGGCTAATCAGTACTATCCAGGCACCAGCTCGATCGGTGGTCGATGATCTGTCGATGTATAGGTGCCATTGTTCGGCCTCTGCTGGAATAAACTTGGCGGCTGGTCGGCTATGAAGTCAGCAAGGGCCTGTCCTTTGATTTATGTTCTCGGCTCATAGGTTATATCGAATTGTCCCAGCTCAACAGCCCATTTGATCATTCTTCCAGACGTGTCGGGTCGGTGCATGATCTGCTTTAGAGGGAAGCTGGCCAGCATGATTATTCGGTGTTCCAAGAAGTAAGGGCGCAGTTTTCGTGAGGAAATGACCAGAGCATAAGCAAGTTTTTCCAGGGCTGAGTATCTTAGCTCGGCATCATGCATGGCATGGCTTGCATAGTATACTGGATGTTGGCCTAGCTCGTCGGATCGCATGAGGTCCGAGCTGACTGCTACTGCCGAAATTGCCAAGTAAAGATAGAGGGGTTCCTCTTTGGTCCATTTTTGCAGGGTCGGCACATTTGCCATGCACTTCTTTAACTCCTCGAAGGCTATCTGACATTCTGGTGTCCATTTGAAGTTCTTGTTCTTCTTGATTGCTTCAAAAAATGGTTCACACTTGTCTAATGACCTGGATATGAATCGACTTAGGGCGGCCATTTTGTCGGTAAGGTTCTGCACTTTTTTCATACTTCGAGGAGGTTCTAATTCAGTTATTGCTCGAACTTTGTCTGGGTTGGCTTCAATACCTCTTTTACTCACCATGTAACCTAAGAATTTTCCAGACTCAACTCCAAAAGAGCATTTTTTGGGGTTTAACATCATTAGGTAAACACGAAAAACTGAAAACATTTTATTAAGATCATCTATGTGATCGGACAAGTCTAAAGACTTGAAGATCATGTCATCTACATAGACTTCCATAGTTTTCCCTATCATACTAGCAAACATTTTATTGACGAGACGCTGGTAGGTAGCCCCAGCATTCTTCAAGCCGAATGGCATCATGGTATAGCAGTAGAGGCCTCTTTCCGAGTAGAATGACGTGTGTTCTTGGTCGTCCGGGTGCATCGGGATTTGGTTATAACCAGAGTAGGCATCCATAAAACTCATCAGCTCGTGCCCAGCGGTGGCGTCGACCATGTAGTCAGTGTGGGGAAATGGATAGCTATCTTTGAGGCATGCCTTGTTAAGGTCTGAGAAATCAATACATAGCCACCACTGGCCGGCCTGTTTCTTGACAAGCACCGAGTTGGACACCCAGACCGGATATCTGACCTCTCTGATGAATTTATTGCCCAACAGCTTTACTACCTCCAACTCCAACACTTCATATCGGTCCGGGCCGACCTTTCTCCTCTTCTAGATAACTGATGGACATTCTTATTAATGTTGAGTCAGTGACAAGCTTGCTCAAGGTCGATCACCTGCATGTCAGCATGCGTCCAGGAGAAGACATCCTGGTTCCCCTTCAAGAAATTGATAAGCCTTGATCGGGTTGGCTCTTGGAGGTTGTGGCCTACCCGAAGTTGTTTACTTGGGTCGATCTCGTTGACTAATATCCAATCCAAGTCTTCCACTAGCTCAGCATGGGTAGCCATTCTCTTCAATTTCATCTTCCTAGGATCCAACTCATCTTCATCTATTTTTGTTTCTTTTCTGATTCAGATCTCTTTGTTCCTTTCAGGTTCCTCGATCATTGGCTCTTTTCCTGGTCTGCGACCTTGGTACCTGTCCAGGTCAACCTCTGCCAGGTCTACCTCGACAATTTTTTTTTCAATTGGTGGAGTCTTTGTTGCGTCAGCTTTTTCTGTGCTCCGACCGACCTCCATCAGCTCGAACTTGGTGTTCGGCCTCTGTTTTTGAACTGATTCCAGTTCTTTTCTGTTTGACATGGGACTTAGGTGGTCAACCTTGGATACAAGAGTCAGTTCGTTTATGTTCATGGCGTGTTCCTCATTACGGGAAGTTTTGGGTTCATCCAGCTTTTCGACGATCATGTCTTTCAAAATCGGATCGCCTTTCGCCTCCTCAACCAGCTCTTCTCTTCTTGATAGTTCAACCATGTTTATCTGTCTTGGTATGATTGACCAGTTGCATTCTCGGGGCAGCCACTTGATCGCCTCTGTGTTCGCATTCTCCGAGGGCACCTGGGAACTTAATCGAATAGTGATATACTGACATTGCTCCCTTGAGATCATATAGAGATTGTCTACCTATGAGGGCATTGTAGTCGTTTGGAACGTCGATCACTTTGAAAGTTATGAGAATCATCCTCTTCTCTTCGCCCGCGCCGAACTTAACAGATAGCTTTACCTGAAACAGGGCTTGCACATAATTGCCGCTTATCCCTCTAATTCTATTATCGCATGGCTCGACGTACTCTCTGGGTATCCTAATTCTTCTGAAGGCTGGTAAGTAAGTTATTCTTACATATGCACCGGGGTCTACGAGGACTCGATGTGTTCGGGTCCCCAGAATAGGTACGGTGATAACAATAGCATCTGAGTGGGGGTGGTCGAAGGGTGCTGCATCAGATTCTTGAAACGTAAAGGACAATACAAACTTATCCTCTTCCTCAGGCTGGTCGTCAAAATGAAAGTTGTCGGATCTGATGACTTTTGTTTTCTGAATAGAGTTCCTTGCATCCCTGACCAGGATCTTCCTTTCTCGATTTGATATTTCCTCCTCTGCTCGGCTAGTGTTGATGAAAGTTAGGATTTCTCTCGGCGCTCCGGCTCCAGCTGCTGGGGGTGGGGGTAGCTGATTATTGACCCTTCTTTCCTGCCGAGCTTGGTGGTTCTTAGAGAAGGGGAGTAAATTCCGGTCATCGCAGACCTTGATTAGGGTGCGGACCAAGTCGTGGCACTCCTCTGTGTTGTGCCCAATCGATCCATGATATCTGCAAAACCTCTTTTTATTGAGAAGAGAGGGGTCTTTTTTTATTTGGCCGAGCTGGGGGAAGAATATCTAGATCCTTGATCCGTTCAAAAATTGTGGCAGCTGCCATTGAGTAGACCTCATTGTATTGGGCAAGGAGATCGGTGTGCTTTTCTTGAAAGAGTTTCTTCGTGGTTACCTGAGGGCTCGAATTCTTGTCACTTTGTCGGGTAGGCTTGTGACTCTGTGGGAATGATATGACCGGGGCAGACATGTTCTGCTCAGCTGCAATCTGGGATGCGGCCAATACGAGGAACTCCTCGAAAGTTTGGGGGTCCTGCTGGTAGTTGATCCATTTGAAGAAAGAATTATCGGATAGTCCGTTTTGATCTAAGATAAGCAGGGCTTCATCGCCATAAGGTTGGGATTCTGAGACTTGCTTGGTGAACCGAGCTATGTATCTCTTCAAGGATTCATTTGGCTGCTGAACGATTATGGTGATAGCTCGTTTTGGTGCGATGGTGGCTTTGGAGACCATGAAATGTCCTCTAAATGAAGACCTCAATTGGGGCCAGGAGTAGATCATGTCGTGGTAGTGACCGGTACCATCTCAGCGGGGCCTTGTCAAGTATCATGGAGAACATGCAGCACCGGTATGTGTCGGATGCACCGAGCATGTCCATGTAGTTCTTGTAGTGGCTTAGGTGTGAGTCGGGGTCGCTGCTTCCTTTGTATCGAGCGATTGGAGGGATTTTCAGCTTCCCCTCCAGTGGCTCTGATAGGATTTGAACGAATAGAGGTGACTCATCATCACAAGCCGAGCTGATTATGGCGGGTCGTGAAATTGGGAAGGTGTTCTGGACCAGGGGAGCATCTTGTTTAGCCTCGAGCTCGGCTACGCGTTATTTCAGATATTGTAGCTCGGCTGATTCCTCTACTGGTTTTCACCGTAGGGGCGCGTTCATGTTAGCGTTGCTCCTGCTGTTGGACGACCTTGCCGGGATGTCCTCTGGAGACTTGCCAGTTGGATGTCCAAGTCGAGCAAAGACATTCTGAGGGGAAGAAAACGTGAGGCATCTCGCGATTGGGGGTCGGTCGAGCCTGCTCTTGGCATTCAGCTCGGTCTCCTCTTCCAATCTTCTTTTCCCGTTTCTCCTTGCTGCCTCCCGAGCTGGGTCTGATTCTGAATGCCCTTCCAGGAGGTCGGCATTCTTGGCATTGCCGAACACAACCTCTGGTGTCAGGATTGATTTCGCGTCTCTCTTCATCATTTATTCGAATTCCTTAGCAAAGGTGGGGTGTTACATGAACAACCTCACCTGTTCAGGGTCGAGCTCATTTGGGCCCGACTGGACAGTATTTTCTTGCCGTTCTCTTGCTGGGTTTCTTCTTGAGCTTTCTGATGGGCTCATGATGATGAACTGGTTCAAAACTTCCTACCTTCGACCAGCAGCTCGCGAAAAAAAAAATCGAACACACAAAAACAGAAAACAAAACAGGAAGAGCTGATTGAACGAGTGGAACACTAGTTCACAAGAGACCTTCTTCTAGCGCCATTTTGCTTTCTAACCAAGAGTAGTCTAAATCATAAAATATTAAGAAAATAAGCAGTTCAGCAATGAAACAACCAAGACCAAGAGCAGGAAAAAGTGCTTGACTTTTATTCCTTAACTTTAGGTCGGATCGGCCTTAACCGGATCCTTTTATAGTGTAGAACTCTTGTTACAAACCTTTATCTCTCTAACTCTCTATATATTTCTCTCTCTAGCAGATTGGGGATACTTTCTCTCTCACTTGGAGAGGCTATTTATAGTTTTCCTTCAAAACCCTAATTGGACACGTGTCACCACCTCAGTGGGCACCAACTTACTTGGACAATAAGCTAGTCACAAAATCCTAGCCCTAATTAGACACCTGGCACCTCCTCATTGGTTGTGCATCCCTTTCTAAGTCAGAGCATAAAGCCGTGATCATATCTCTTCTGTGGCTCTAGAGCCGTTCTTATCTCCATCCAGTGACAAGTCAATCTTTCTTTGTAGTCGACTACCCCTATTCAAGCCGTTCTTATCCTTCGAACCTAACCTCAAGCCAAGACAGGGGAAGAGTAAATCAGACCAAGTGTTAGGTCGATCTCGACGATTCTTGTGTGGCAATTGTCGTCTGGGGTAACGAACTTCCCGGTTAGATCCTTGACCCCGGACGTGCTTGGTTAGTCGAGTTGGAAGGTCGAGTTAGGTGCTGTTCGACGCGCCACACGCCAGGTCGGCTGAGCTGGGCACACTGTGATCGGTACTCCTCGCGCGGTGCACGCCAGGTCGGCCGAGCCGACCACTCTGTGCTCGGCACTCCTCGTGCGGTGCTTGCCAGATCAGCACAGATTGGGAGCATGCGGGATCGACTGGTGCTCGGCGCTTCGCGCGCCTGGTCAGTCAGGGTGACGCGCTGGGCTTGGCGAGGTGCTCGGCATTATGAGCACCTATTCGGCACTGCTCAATGTTGTGCTTGCCTTGTCAGCGCTGCTCGGCGTACGTGCAATCCCGGTCGGCGCGGACTTAGGGGATGCGGTCTTGGCTGGTGCTCGAGGATGCCCATGCCTGGTCGGCTGGACTAGGGCACACGTGCCGATGGATGCTCGGCGCTGCGCGTGCCAGGTTGGCCGGTGTGGCACGCTTGGCTTGGCGAGGTGCTCGGCATCATGGGCACCTGTTCGGCACTGCGCTGTGTTACGCACACCTGCTCGACGCTGCTCGGCATATGTGCAAGCCAGGTCGGCGCGGACTGGGGGCGTGCGGGCTTGACAGGGGTTCGGCACTTTACGCACCTATTCGGCGCTGTTAGGCGCTCTGTGCGTTTTCTTGGCACTGTTCGGCACCATATGCACCGACTCGGTGATGCGCGCACCTGCACGGCGCTGCTCGGCAGGTGGTGCTCGATAGCTCATTGACTGGGTGCACTCCCTTGAGATGGAGCGTGCTCGGTCAAGGGGTCAACCCGGACTTGACGTGGCAAGATTATGCGATTTCCGAGGTGACTCAAGGCTCGACTGCTCAACGTGTTTTAGTTTGTCGACTCGAAATGACCCGTGTCTGTTCGACGCATGTTGGGTGGTTATATTTCTGAGTTAATTAACTCCTTGCCCATCTTCGACCCACATCCGACCATGTATTACCCCTGATCTTTATATAATCCCTTAGGTCAAGTCGACCATCAACAAATAATATACACTTTTAATGAAATAAGAGATATCGCAAGTTATTTGAAATTTTAATTTGAGATAATGAACCATGGGAAAACTCGGTCATGTTAAGGCTTTAAACTAAAACCGAGTTTTTAGAATATTAAATTCTACAGTTTGCATATATCCAAAAGATGATCAGGTAATTAAATATGGATAAGTGCAATATGCTAGCACTTCTATGATTGGTCAAAGTGAAGATATAAGGAAATATCAATTTCATCAGTGGAATGACGAAGAACTGGTGGGAGCTGAAATTCTCTACCTATGTATAATATGCGCATTATTGTACCATTACTAATACACTTGACCGAATAGTACTTTCTCAAAATTCTTATCTTGACTTAACTCAAGATAGCACAATGAAACTGGAATGGAATCAAAATGTACTTTGATACCTTAAAGAAACCATTGACGTGAGTTTATATTTCCAATTCATAAATATAATTGGAACTGTAGATGGTCTTGTAATCTCTATAGAAAATGTTGAGTTTATTTCCTACTGTGAAACACCAAATAGTATCGTTGATGTTGGTTACTCACTCGATCCATGTAAAGAGATCATTATCATACATGTAGTAGTTCGTGATTATCAATGGTAAATGTTATGATCATTCATATATCTGATAAAAGTGGCTTGAACTCTGTCACCGCAGAAAAGGTGATAATACGAGTAATATCACCACAATTCTTATACAACCAACAATTATGAACTTTCTCAAGAGTTAAGTAAATTGAGAAAGTGGAGATTTTCAAAGTTCTCTTGATAGATATACATATCAAAGAGAGGTGTAGACTTTAGGGGGAGTCTTAACATAGGTGTGTTGTACTCTTTTTCCTTAGACCAAGTTTTATTTTTCCCATTGGGTTTTATTACTTGGCAAGGTTTTAACGAGGCAACAATAAAACACCATTTCACCCTTTGACTTGGCACAAGGGGGAGTGTTGAAGGAAAAACACAATTAGTGTGCCTTCGTCAACAAGTAACTGATAAGGGACAGTTTAGGTATTTATTATCTTTATGTATTATGGAAACATGTAATTGATACCTTATTCAAGCTTTTTGTGTGTGCCTACGTATAAATATTTGTCAAAAATTCAATATCTTGCCCGCAAGAGAACGGGATCGCGTGTAGGTTGGCAAAGTTAACTCGAGTCGTCTCTCGAGGAACATACAATCAGAATCTTGAATAGTTTGTCCATTCAAAGTAACTTATACAAATGGGGGGGAGGGATTTGATTGTTTTGATTATCTAAGGAATTTAAACGCATGAGCATTAATTAAAACTATGTAACCTAATTTAGCAAATAGAACATGTAATTCCAAGAAATTAATCTAAGAACTCAAACAAGATTAACTAGCATAATCGAAAAGCAATTATCTAAAAAGTAGAATAAACGAAATGAATTATCTAAGCGTGAACAATAACCAAACATTAATTAAACTACTTGAAAGATTACGAATACAAATAACAATAGTATCTAGGGTTTGCAACATGAAATTATTCAAGAACATTAATCGAAAAGCTACTACTTAATTGCATAAATTAAACTAAGAAATCTATTAAAGAGTTTAGAATACTTATTTAAACTAGAAATTGCAGTAAATTCTCCAGCTAATCCGGAGAGATTGCGTAGATCTTGGCCGAAAATCGAGTCACGAACTAACGATTGGAGCTTGGAACTCGTGACTCTTGAATCTCCGGTATCGATCTTCTGTGTTGTTATGTGATGTAACGGTGCATTGTTTTAGAGCTGAAGGAACGTAAGTAGGATTGTAGTGGTGTATCTTGTGTCTGTTGGGACGGACTTAGAGAGGGGCTTTTATAGTTTTTCCTTGGCTTGGAGCATAAGAAACCCTAAAAATCCATTTTTGGGCCATCGCGTCGACTTCACATCGACCGACGCGAGCAGGGGCTTGGCGTTTACGCTTCTGGAGCGCTTGCGTCGATTGGGCAGAGGCGTCGATCGACGCACCTAGGATCGACGCTACAGAAAGTTACGTCGAGTCAAGTGTCGACCGACGCACCTATGGATCGATGCTTCAGAGAGTTACGTCAGTTTGGCATCGACATAGTGTTGACCGACGTGGGTAGAGTCGCGTTGATGTAGCGTCGACGCCTGCGTCGACCGATGCAACTTTGCTGCACGTCTTATTCTCGCGATGTTTCTGCTACTCTTTCACCAGAAAGCTCGTTCTCGACTCTCAAACATGAAACTCCATCTGTTTATGCGCTGAACTCTTCTGATTACTTAGCTGTAAGGTGAAAAATAGTGAACAATCACCTATTCTCATCAATTACGATCAAAATACGGTAAAATAAGCCAAAAGTATAAAAACATGGAATTAAGCTTAAAATATCCAACTTATACCAAAAATAATAAGAAAAACTAACTAAAATACTAATAAAAATAAGGAAAAATATGCACTAATCAACTACCCCACGCTTATTGATTTGTTCGTCCTCGAACGAACGATAGATTCAAAGTATAACGAGAAATGAAAATTAGTCCAAGCAATGAAATGCATGAAATATAGATACATGAAATGCAACTTCAAACACTCCACCCTATTACATTGTCGCTCCAAAATCGAATCCATGCATCCTCACAAGGATAATATATAGGGTGTACGCTCAAAGCACTCGAGTATTTTCTGCATGGGATGTGTATACACTCCAATCATACAAATACAAGTGCAATAAACAAGCACCGAAAATCAATCTCTTTTCAATCACAAATTAAGTGTGTTATCAAACTAAGAATCGGAAAAGGTCTTTTCGAGTTATAATGTAAGGCTTTTTGGACGGGTATGGAATATATAAGTCGTGCGGCTAAATCATGATCTAACGTGATCAATAACTCACTCAACTAGTCTAATCACGAAGCAATGTGCTTTACCTCGTTCAAAAATAAAAACCTCACTAAACACTCATATCGTAGCCTTTAAACATAGGCTATTCCTCAACTCGTAAATCGTAAAACCGACTTGTAGAGCGAACCACTTAAACAATCTAGAAGCTTATTATACGCTTCTTTTTCAAACACAACTCTTGCCTCTTAAACATTAGGTTTCACAAGAAGATAAATAATAAACACAAGCCTTTATAAGCGTAGGCAATGACTCAACACGATTCACCATGATTCACCATCCCTTTTTTTATTTTATTTTATCCCCTTTTTATTCTTTTTTATGGGGTCATTTATTTATTTTTTTTTTCGGATGGTGGTCTTTTATTACAAAAATTCATAAAATCATAAATTCCTAATAAAATTTCCAAAACTCTAATAACCAATAAAAATATGAACCCTTACCCCACGCTTTTAATGGGTTGTGGGGGTCGACTAAAAAAAAACACTCATGGCTATAGGCATGGATATTTTGGCTGTGATTGGCTCATTCAAAATTTATAGTGGCTACAAATATGTGGATATGGCCGGAATAGGGTTTTTTATGTGCCTTAATATCATTTTCAAAGTCAACTACACACAGCGGTTTCAAAGAGATATCAAGACTGAAACTTATTCAAGCACATGCAATGATGATAATCACAAAGGCTACTCACAGACTTTTTGCATGAAAAAGTTTTGAATTGATGCTGATTTTAAGATTTTGCGAAATCATTTGCTTCCAAGTACCATTTTACAATAATAAAATAATTTTGAAAAATCTATGCACTTATACACGCTCAAAAGACATGAACTTCAAATCATACAAAGTTAACTTTGACAGGCATGCCATACAAACACAATTCAGCGCAGAAATAGCAATCGATCACGTGAAAAAAATTTAAATTACACACAATTTTCAATCATACTCAACCCCCCCTCCCCCCTCCTAAAAACTCGACATTCCCCTGATTGCCATAAATGTAAAGAAAAACGATTCAAAAAGAGGAAAGGAGTAGGAAAAATGACCCTGAAAATTAATGGTCGAATTTCCCCAATTGAAGTTGTGCAATTTCCCGTTGTCTAGAGCCTTGTGATTAGATGTGTCCTTGAAATAAAACATATTGAAACAAAAACAAACAAACAAAACAAACCACAATTGCGATCAATTGCTACGCGCAAGTGCTCGGTGGCACGTCTTTTGGGATTTGAAATGGTCGAATTGCGGCTTAACGTCGTAAATGGCTGGGTTGCAGCTCATCAAAATGTTGTCGGGCTGAGGTTAACTTGGGTCGAAATGCAGCCTCGATCGACAAAAATGAAATACGTATAAATTAGACGGCAGACGCTACTAGCGGTAGCATGTAGCGACGGGTTGCCTAGCGGTAAGCTCATCGTTATCCCTGATTGTTGCGGCTAGCGGTTGGTTCAGTGGTTGATCGTCATTGTTAACACCTCGAGTGGGACTAGCGGTAAGGCCTTGCGGTAGCGAACTTCCGCTATATAACTGTTAGTTGTCCAGAATAAGCGATTTTATCATATTCTTTGCACATCAACACACTCATAAACGTACCACGGAAATTGACACAATATAAAAAGACAAAAACAAAAATAAAAGAAAATAAATAAAAGAAAATGAAAACTAACTATCGCTTGGGTTGCCTCCCAAGAAGCGCAACATTTAACGTTTTATGATCGACGCGAATCCATGCGATTAATTTTTAGCCCGTGGGGGCTCCACTAATTCTTCCTTATAAAGATCGCGATTCAGCCCATGTTTCTCGTATAAAGGTTTGATTCTATGCTTGTGGACTTGGAATTTTGACTTCTTACTCTTATCGTATAGAGTGGCAACTCCGTACTCATCCATTTCCTTTATCATAAATGGTCAACTCCATGCGGCCTTGATATTGGTTGGTTCAAATTTTCGTTCGGAATTATAGAGCACTAGTTGAACAACCTTGAACTTCTCATCATGAAAATTCTTGTCATAAACCTCGCTCGACTTCTTTCTCTTCGTCGTCCAATTGCTGTTATGTGCCTTGCCCTTGTTCTTCGCATTATCAAAATATTTGTAGGGGTTGAGGGAAACGTACTCCGAATGATTTCGTGGTGGTTTCAACTCCACTTTTGGCTTGATTTTAGGTGCGTCACTCTCTATGGGCATTTCATCTTTAAATTCACCTACAATATCATACAACTTAATTCCCAACAAATCCATCAATTCCTCCCCGTTCAAGTGATCCTCGCCATCCTCATCATCAAGCTCGTTCATAGTGCTAATGCTTAGGAGTTCATTCATGCATGAATCGACTAAATCAACAGCAGAACATTCGTCTTTATCAAACGGTGTAGGAGTGTTGTTGAGTTTGTTTAGCGAAAATGTGACTGTCTCACCCAAAACGGATAAGGTCATTTTCCCCTTGTTCACGTCAATTAATGTATGAGAGGTGGACACAAATGGTCGACCTAGAAAAATAGTATGCTCCGTGCCTTCTTTTGGAACTTCGCCGAAATCAAGTATGACAAAATCAACTGGAATTACAAGTTCGCCGACTTGAACTAATACATCTTCAACTATCCCTAACGGTTGTCTAATTGATCGATCTGCCATCTGTAGTCGCATCGTAGTCGGCCTCATTGTTCCAAGGTCAAATTCTTTATATAGTGAGTACGACATCAAATTGATCCCTACACCAAGGTCGAGCATTCCACGTGCCGTTTGCCCATTTCCCAGGGCAATGGTTATGCAAAAGCTCCCTGGGTCCTTCTCCTTTTTGGGTAGCGGACCCTTGTATATGGCGCTTAACTCCTTGGTTAATTCAACTCGTTGTGTCATCTCTAGCCTCCGTTCTTTCGCAAATATCTCCTTGAAAAATTTAACGTATACGGGCATCGTCTTTATCACATCTAGTAAGGGAAGATTAATGTTCACATTTTTTAATAAATTGTACAACTCCTTAACTTCTTATCTTCTTTCACCCGACGAAGTCGACTTGGGAAGGGAACATGACCATAACTAGTCAACTTCTTTGGGGGGTCAGTTGCTGAATTGTTCCTCTTTTCAAAGCTCCCGGCACATATGGAGTGGTCGATTTATGCATAAGATCGACCGTTTTGGTTGCATCTACTTGCGGTTGGGTCTCATCTTTTTCTGTGTCTTCTTCCTTTTCTAGCTATGCCATTATCTACCTCTCTTCCACTTCTCAACACATGAATAGCCGAGGCGTGTTCCGTTTGGCTCGGAAACTTATTTTTCTCCTTAGACAATGTTGCTACAGTCATGGATACTTGTTCTATAATCATATCTGAATGATGCTGCCCTTGCTGCACAGCCTTAACAAGCTCATGACCTTGCTGTACAGCCTTGACTAGTTCATCAAACCTTGACTCGAATTTTGCATTGAGATCCGTTATTTTCTTATTCACTTGTGAAGTTAATTGCGTGAGTCCTTCTCGGTTTCGTACAGTCTCCGCTACTTGATTTTGTTGCCATACTAAAAGTTGATCATTTGTTTGCACATGCGCAAGCGCTTGTCCGGGGCCATATTTGAAGTTTGGATGATTGGAAAGTCCTGGATGAAACGTAAAGGATCCGTTCCTCCAGCCATTTTCGGGTTTGAATATTTTTTTGAAGAGATCTTTTTTCTCTTTGGCTAGCTCTTGTTCTATCGTTGAATTTCCTCGTTTAAATTTTCCCGCAGGAGGTTGAGGTTGGAAATTTCGAATAGCTTTGACCTCCGTTTCCTCCACTTTATCAAACACAGTTGTGCACACGCTCGCTAAATATCCTTGTAATCCACATCGTGCACATAACTCAACAGTCTTCTTTGATAATTTCATATTTGCCATCTTTGCTTTTAGGGCAGCCCACTCCTTGGCCATCTCGTCGAATTTTATGTCTCTCTCGTTTGGCATCTCGGAGACTTCTTTGGCCATAATCGTTCGTGGTCGAGAATTAGTTTGTCTTGATTTCTCGCTCAACCTCTCAAATAATGCTTTCGCGTCACTTGCCGTCAAGTCCCAAAAGTCTCTTCCAGATGCAGTCTCAATGTAATCCTTGTGTACTTGCAATAAACCATCATAGAAAAATTGATTAACCATCCCGAAAGAGTAGTTGTGGTGTGGGGACGCTTATAAAAGTGATTTGAAGCGTTCCCATGCTTCATGAAGCAACTCCCCATCTTGCTGAACAAAGTTGGCTATTTGTCTCCTAATGTGACCCGGTGTCTGAGCTGAGTAATACTGATTTATGAATTTGTCGCTAACCATGGGCCAGTCGATCAGAGATCTCGGTTCTGGTGATAGTAGCCAAGATTTAGCTTTATCCTTCATGCAGCTTCGAAACCACACCATTTGAAGGTCTTCGTGATGAAGTCCCGGAGATGGGATCCTACTAACTTCAGCATAGAATTCCTTGAGGAAAGTTAATGGATCTTCGTTGGCGAGGCCATAAAATGTCGGGAGGTTGTTGATTATATGAGGTTTCAACTCGAAGCCTCTTGCAGTTATACCCAACACAATAGCAGAACTATAGGGACCCACTTGAGGAGTCGTGAACTCTCTTTGTCTTGGCTCGTGCCCCCCCCCCCTGGTGTCTCTCTTGATTATTAGGCCTCGCGTAGTTTCTATCGTACTCGTTCCTTTCATTGTAAATTTCATCAGCGAGTCAGTCGGCAATCCTCTCGTCTCCATGGTAAGATCTTTCAGAATAGTCATCTTGGACATGGTGGTGGTGATTTCTATTTCCTCTTCCTCGCTCTTGAATTTGGTCCATCACGTTTCGCTGAATATTTTCCCAATATTCTCGAGGTTGTGCCGGTCCATTTGGGTGAATTGGTTCACTTTCGTATTCTTTTCTTTGTCCTATAGGTGGGTTCCTTGGTGGTTGATCATTTTCGTTGTTGTGGGCAGGATTGTCTAGCCTCAACATCGTTTCAGGAACCGGATCACAAACAAAATTAGTGGTGGCAGACGATGTGCTTTCGGATATGTGAGGAGGTCTCGCTTGATTGGATCGATGAATATTGTCAACGAATGGTGCAAGTCCGGGTCTAAGTGATCTTCGACCTTGCATACACTCAACAGCAGATTAAACGCATCGACTAGAGAAAATAATTATACAAATAGACGGGGAAAAAGAAATTAAAACAAACAAACATATTTTTGAAAAATTTGCTATGTTCCCCTGCAACGGCGCCAATTTTTGATTCAAGATTTTTGTGTGTGCCTACTTATAAATATTTTTCAGAAATTCAATGGCTTGCCCGTAAGAGAAGGTTGGCACAGTTAACTAGAGTCGTCTCTCGAGGAATATACAATTGGAATATCGAAGAGTTTGTTCAATCAAAGTAACTTATAAAAATAGGGGGGGTGGTTGATTGTTTTGATTATCTAAGGAATTTAAACGCAGGAGCATTAATTAAAACTATGTAACCTAATTTAGCAACTAGAACATGTAATTCCGAGAAATTAATCTAAGAACTCAAACAAGATTAACTAGCAAAATCGAAAAGCAATTATCTAAAGGGTAGAATAAACGAAATGAATTATCTAAGCATGAACAATAACCAAACATTAATTAAACTACTTGAAAGATTACAAATACAAATAACAATAGTATCATGGGTTTGCAGCATGAAATGATTCAAGAACATTAACCGAAAAGCTACTACTTAATTGTATAAATTAAACTAAGAAAGCTATTAAAGAGTTTATAATACTTATTTAAACTAGAAATTGCAGTAAATTCTCCAGCTAATCCGGAGAGATTGCGTAGATCTTGGCGAAAATCGAGTCACGAACTAACGATTGGAGCTTGGATCTCCAGCTAATCCGGAGAGATTGCGTAGAGAGGGGCTTTTATAGTTCTTCCTTGGCTTGGAGCATAAGAAACCCTAAAAATCTATTTTTGGGCCGTCGCATCGACTTCACATCGACCGACGCGAGCAGGGGCTTGGCGTTTACACTTCTGGAGCGCTCGCGTCGATTGGGCAGAGGCGTCGATCGACGCACCTAGGATCGACGCTACAAAAAGTTACGTCAAGTAAAGTGTCGACCGACGCACCTATGGATCGATACTTCAGAGAGTTACGTCGGTTTGGCGTCGACATAGTGTTGACCGACGTGGGTAGAGTCGCGTTGATGTAGCGTCGACGCCTGCGTCGACCGATGCAACTTTACTGCAATTCTTATTCTCTCGATCTTTCTGCTACTCTTTCACCGGAAAGCTCGTTCTCGACTCTCAAACATGAAACTCCATCTTTTTATGCGCTTAACTCTTTCGGTTACTTAGATGTTGGTGAAAAAAGCGAACAATCACCTATTCTCATCAATTGCGATGAAAATACGGTAAAATAAGCCAGAAGTATAAAAATACGGAATTAAGCTTAAACTATCCAACTTATACCAAAAACAATAAGAAGAACTAACTAAAATACTAATAAAAACAAGGACAAATATGCGCTAATCAATACCCTATATAAAGGGAGTCATTAATGAATAAAAAATCCCTAATTCTTCTGTCTCCTTCGTCTCCTTTTATATGTTCTTTCTTTTCTGCTTTTCGTTTTACAAACATAAATTTATTAGTTCACCCCATTAAAAAAAATCATAAAATTAACTCTCAAACTTGGAACACCTCAAATTACACTTTATCTTCTTTATCTCTCCATCACTATTCACTATCGTCACTGTCATACTTTGGTCGCGTCGCCACTGCCACCCCTTCCGTTGATGTCATCATCGCGGCTTCCATGGAAGAAAAAAAGAAGAGAGAATAGTGTTGCTATGGTTGTAACTCCCTTTTATCTCCACTAAAGAAGAAGAAAAAATAAATAAAGAAAAACTCGTACATTCGAAAATAAAATTCGAACGTGCTTCATAGTGTTCGAACCAGAATTTCGAACGACATGAGCATGTTCATTAATGGTTTTCTGAACGCACTCGGAAGGTTTGAAAATAAAGTTTGAACATGCTTCATGGCGTTCGAACCAAAATTTCAAATGCCATAAGCATGTTTATTACTGGTTCTCCGAATGCGTTCATAAATTTGATCCTGAAAGTATAAATGTCCTAGAGACAATCAGATTTAAAGACATTATACTTGATCACAATTATTATATATATCGTTATAGGATTATATTCAAATGAGAGCCATGTCCTTATATGTGAACCTAGGGTCAATTATGGGCCTTAGATCTAATTAAATGGATGGATCAGATTTTTTGTGTATTTCCTTATTTGAAAAGCATTAAGATTGTATAATAAAAACACTGCTGGTGTATATAACTAAAATATCAATAAAACAATGTTATTGTATAATAAAAGCACTGCTGGTATATAATGAAAGCACTAGTTCGCAGGTTTGCATATAATGACATGGTTCCCATTTGAACCCACCCTTATCGTTATATATATGGCAATGCATTCATTGAATTATTATTTTGATTATTTGTGATTATTCATATAAGTATTCTCTTAGGGTTAATGTTGTCATTGATATGGTGAGATATCAGTGATAGAACATTACTCTTAAAATAGTCTCGACTAATGATTATCAAGATTGAGATATTGATAATATAATATATGTCGGCATGTGGTCTGCATCATATTTTTAGAGAATGCAGTTAGTCTCACGATTTCGAATAATAGTTATTCGTGATGGACACATGTATACTTTAGAGAGTATTGGTAAATCCTACTAATAAGTTATTCATTGTATGTCTATAAACTTATCAGTATATAAAGCGTGTGATAATCCTTCGACTTGAGGTCAATACGCACCTTATTTACTGAGTGGTGTACTTTGACCATGACCAATGCTTGCACTCCTTTTCGGGGTAGATATGGCTTGTGTTGGGTACATCATGATGTAAATGAAGGTGGTAGTTGAGCCAAGTAAGAATTCATTTCTCGATTGAAATTTTGAGAGAGATTACTCATAATCTCTATATTAGGTCGACTAAATCCTGGCCAATGCAAGAGACATATTCAATATAATAGTTGAGTATAGTCTATTTTTCGACTAATAAAGATGATATAAATTGATAAAGCCATTGACAAAAGACACTTGGATAAATCTTAAGCTTAATCGAGTGATTCAGAATTAAAGAAATTTCACCAAAGGATTGTATAAATGTTATACTTCGTTGAGTTCAAGTGAATGTTCTTTATATATTGAGTTCGTTCAACTAAGCCGTATATGAGTTTTGTTTGGATCATCATTAAATTGATGTCATATATAAAGGCCTATAGGGTCACACTATATGCGATTACTTTTCCGACTAAAGAGTGTATCAAGAAAGTAATAAATATTCAATTTGGAATCGTAATATATAATTGTTAATAATTATGATGTTAATTTCTATTTGATAGAAATTAAATAATTAGATTAAATTGGATTTGTATTTAATTATCTATGTTATATTAATAAAGGTACTTGGGTCAAAACTGTTTTGGGCCCATGTCTTGGACAGTCCAACCCTTTTTAGGATTAGAGTTCTCTTATGTACTTATTATAAATATAACATAAAGTCTTAAGTTGACTAGAGAGAGAGTTTTTAGAAAACATTATAACAATTCCTGATTTTGAGATTGGGGAGTTCTTGAACTTTCGTAAGATTTCCTAACTTTCTTCACGAAACCAATACACTGAAGTTGGATCTTGCAGTCGGAGAATTAATTGCGTGGATACCTTAGTATTGAACTCGCATCTGGATTTACTGTATGGTTTTCATACTTCCTCTCGTTTATTTATTATATAAGTATATTCGTTCACAATATTGATCTGTTGGATCTAATAAAATTTTAAAACTTCCGTTGCACGAGCATGGAGTTCGTTTCTACGAATTCCAACAGGTCCGAATGCATGTTTTGAAATCTTTTTTTTCTTCGTGTAATGGTGACGTGGTGGAGTGTGCTTTTTTTTTCTTTTTTTTTCACTGGCTGGCGACGTGACGACGACAGTAGTTGTGGCGATGGTGATGTCAGTGGTGGTGGTGGCGGTGGCGACAGGTGGTGGTGGAGGTTGAATAAAATAAATTGTGTTTTGGGGTGTTAGGGTTTGAGGGGGGCAATTTTGGTATTTTTGTGATTTTTTTTAATTGGGTGAACTAATAAATTTTTGGAGAATGTATGTTCGTGCCTTAAAATTAATACGATCGAATAAAATCGGTACTTCGAAGAAATAGTAAAATTTCTTGATTTTTTATGCCATTCCTCTTCTCGTAGAAGTTGTGACCTTTTTTCTACGACCGTACACTAAAATTTGAAAAAGAAACGATTTCAATACATGAAAAAAAAAAATAAGTAAACTGTTCAATCATTGGTGACTGAAAATAGCATCAATTTTCATCATCTTCTTATCAAAAATTGATGTATTTCTTGGTCATCAGGGCGAAAATTGGAGTCATTTTCAGCATCTTCCTATCGATTTTCATATGAAAATAACCAAAAACTTACCTTTATTGGTTGGCGGTTGATCATCTGACATGGTGAAAGCCGATGTGCCCGGTGGAAGGAGTCGCCAGTTTCTTCTTCTCTTCTGCACCCTCCCGTTTTCTTATCTTTTCTTTTTTTCTTTTGTTTTAATGAATGTAGATAGTAATGCGCGTTAGGATTTTAATTTAACACAATTTATTATCAATTTAATTTAGGAAATCGCTTATGAGTGTGGTTAGTTAAAAAAAAGATACATATAATATAAGGGTACAGTTAGTAATCACACGAGTGAAGATGAAATTAGCTTTTAGTATTTTTACATATAAGATTTTGGCTCAACTATAAACTAGCCCAGTGGCCAAAAAAAAAGAAAAGGAAAGAAATAAAAGAAAGAAAAAAAGTGAAAGTACCCCATTAACCTAAGTTCAACCCAACCAAACAAATAACAAAACTTGCAAAAATACGATCTACCAAAAAAATTCACTCTCATCTCTCTCTCTCTCTCTCTCTCTATATATATATATATATATATATATATATATATATTAATTGACCATGAATTCACACACTAGTCTTCAATTGATGTTAATTTACATCAATTTAGTCCAATTTAAACTCATATTTAATCTATATATATATAAAGACGGAGTTTGGCAGGAGAGAGAAATAATTAGAAAGAAAATGTGAATAATGTTGTGAAAAATCTTAGTTTTCCCGCCTATGAAAAGTTACTTGTTTTAACAAAAAATTTTCTTTCTTTTTATATTTTGGTTTTAATTGTTTTTCTCCATTTTTTAATTATTTTATTACTTTAATTGTGGATATATTTTTGGTAACGTCTTTTTTTGTCATTAATTTATTACTTCAATTGTATACGTTTGGTAAAATTGCCATGATAAAACATTGTCTTTTTCATAATAATATTGTTAATTATGTAGACAAAATTCAATACAAATCAATTCCTTTATTCTTGATTTGTTATATATTCCCATATATTGAGATTTGATAACAACATCCAAAATTCAATTTGGCATGTATTATATATATATATATATATATATATATATATATATATATATATATATATATAAATTAATATACTGCAACAGTTAATATATGAAATAAAAATTATATTTGACCAAGTGTTTCACCCTATTATTGTTGTGCCTAACACATGATAAAAACTTATTTTTTTAAAAAAAGAACTTCAATTAGTTGGTAATCATAATAAGACAAAAACTCATTATTATTATTATTATTATTATTATTATTATTATTATTATTATTATTATTATTATTATTATTATTATTATTATTTAATTCATATGTACATCTATACTTCAATAATTAATACACGTTTTAATATATTGAATGCAATGAGATTTGACTTTTGTAATAATAATAATCTCAATTTAGTAGTCAAGATACAATGCAAATCAATTCTTTGATTTTCGACATAAAACATTCTCTATTTGTTATAATAATATATGCTTCAACTATAACTCTCAAAATATGAGAAAATAAACTTACATCATAGATTCCCCATTATCAAAGGTATTGTATTCATGTTTTTTCATACAAATTAAAAAATTTGTATGTTATACAACAGGGAAGGTTAATAATTTTAAATAAGCAATTTCATTTTACCACTAGGGAAGGTTCATTTTCAAATACTTTTATATAATTCACAACTATTTTTTCCAACTGGTAATATTAACATAATTTTATTGTGTATCATTTTATGCAATGCTCATGTTTATTTGTCTAATGGAGTCGAATATGCAGCCACAAGTTGATGTCCCAAAGCACGCACTAGCGAGATATCAAGAACCAAAATTGGTTATTATGTGTTACATTTATTTGATTTTTATTTATCGAAATCTTATAAAATTCCGCATGATTAACATAATGTTATTTCACATCATACCATTGTGATTGCAATGGACATGAAAGACGCATTTCTTTTTATTTACGACCATTAATAATTAGGAACAACTAAACAATTGATAATAATTGTTTTATAATTTATCCTTTTATGATATTTGTGGTTCAGACTTTTTTTTTTGGGAGATTTTTTTTTAGTTTTTATTATGTAAACATTTTATCCATATCTATTTTTTTGACATGCTAATTGTGTTTTTAAATCATTTTTTATACATATCTCTATTATTCTTGGTAGTATAATATTATATTGATGAATCATTAATTGAGTTTTATTTGTTTTTTCAGAAGTTTTCTACAGCGACGATTGAGAAATTTTGGGAAAATATTTCTTCTAATAAAACATTGGTTAGATTTAAAAAAAATCCACATCATGGATTCTTACAATTCAAAATGATCCCCTAATAACCATACAATTTATACATTTTTTTTGCAGTATATTCCAAAGTACTACTCATCACACTTTTAAGGCGATCTGCTTATTATTGTCCAACTACGTAACTGTCATGGGTACACATGGTCTGTAAAGATGACAACGATTAATCATCGAAAGGTGTATCTCACTGATGGTTTTGATAAATTTATCTACTCGAATAATATTGTAGTCGGTGATCATTTGGAGTTAAAGTACCTTGGTAATTTTATTTTTGACTAATGTATTCACTAAGTATGGTATTAAGAAAAAGTCATCCTATGATTATACTAAATATGAAATAAGTACTCTTGGACTTCCAACACTTGAGGTTGAAATCCTCTCTACTCATATAAATAATGCATACTTGGTGAGTTCAATTTCGCTCTTTTTAACAATTTATATTTCCTAACACTAACCAAAACAAATGCTCTTCAAAAATTAGTTTTAATGATTTGTTATTTTTCTTATGCTATACAACATATTCCGATAGACTTATACACCTAACATGTGAAGGATATTATATATAGGTCAAAACAACAATGCCACTATATATTATTTAACGACATAGTGGTTGGTTAAATTGGATAAAGACCAAGATAAAGCATCATTCCAAGCCGACTTTGATAAATTTATTGAAGATACTGAACTGCAAGCTAGATAACAATGTTTGTTTGCAATTTATTATCCACCAAGTGAAGAGTCAAAAATCTTTTTAAACGTGTCTTTCAACTAAAGTCATTATTTACTATTTGACACTACATTCATATTTTGGTTCACAATTATATGAAGTTATCAATAATGATTTTATGAATAACCTTGATCCATCCAATGTTTATCTATTATGCTGCATTAAATATATCTTAATTCCAGACATGTATTTGATATTGGTCGCTACGTATTTTGATAGTATGCAATAATAAATATTTATTTTATGTGAACATTAAATATATAGTGGTTGGCTGCATTATATAAAGACCAAGATAAAGTATCATTTTAAGACGGATTCGATAAGTATATTGATGACACTAGATTTAATTTGGAGCACTATTATTTCTTGCAATTTATATTCCACCATGTGATGAGTCAATTTGTCTTTCAACTGAATTGATAAGGTTCACAATATACTGAAATTTTCAAGTTAAATTTTATTAGTTAAATTCGTGGAACAATGTTTATCTGTTTTGAGCCAAATAGTTACATTGACAAATATGTTGAAAGATAATCATATTGGTAGAAAAAAATTGATAAATAAGTCCTCAAATACAACATTTTTAATATATATATATATATATATATATATATATATATATATATATATATATATATATATATATATATATATATATATATATATATATATATATATATATATATATATATATACACATATCATAATATGTTCTCATTCGTTTTAAGTTAATAATACTAACAATATGTTGACAAATAATTATATGAGTTGGAAATATTATTTTATTTTTCTGATGACAAAAAAATATTGTTGTTTCCAATAATGATTTGTAAAGTTTCAAAATTTAATTATTCATCAATATATTCTAAACAAAAATTTCAAGTTAAAATCAGTAACCCTCATCATAATTAACAAGATTTTAGAAAGAACTAATTAGTCTCACCATAATTTATGCTATAATTAATGACTTACTTTACTTTTATAACGTAACTCTTACATATCATAACATCAAAAGGTCTCTTCTGAAAACTCAACTTAGGCCCTGATTGGCTGAGCTGATTCAAAGAGCTGATAGCTGATGACTGATAGCTAGTAGCTGATAACTGATAACTGATAAGTGATAGCTGGTAGCTGGTAGCTGGTTTTCAATTAGTGCTTGGTGAATTAGTTGATTAAAGTAGCTGATTGAAGGTTAATTTACCAAGATAGACATGATTAAAAATATAAAATATTATACATAAAAAAAGAAAAATATAAAAAATGAAAGAAATAAAATTATAATAATTAATGAAGACTTCCCAAAAGATTATTTAAAAAAAAAAAGACAAATACTTGAAAAATAATTAAAAAGAGAATTATAATAATAAATAAACTTTAATTAGGACTAATAAAAATATTTTCGTAAAATATGAAATAATATATTAGTTTATAAATAAAATATTTTTACAATATAAAAGGATAAAAAAAGATTTTACCAAATAAGGTAGGAGCTTATTAGAAAATGCTATGATTTGTAACTTTTTATGAACATGAGTTTATTAGGTAAAATAAGCTATCAGGAGCTTATTCTTGGTTCTTACCAAGCAGTCTAAAAGAGCTTATTGTGATTGGATAAGTTATAAGCACTTTCAATAAACTCAACCAGGCAGACCCTTAGTGTTTTTACCACTAACAAACTTTAATGTGTTGTCAATTAGACACATTTCACAATTAAATAAATTAGCAGTCATAATTTAAGTTACAATCAATAATTTACTTTAATTATATCCGATTCACACATGTAATGGAATAATTTAAATTATAATCAATGGTTTACATGTTATGGAATGATGATAAGAAATTCACAAGAAAGTCAACTTTTTATACCACTAATCAACACATTCCACATTATTTATTCATTTATTTATGGAATAATTCTCTCTCTCTCTCTCTCTCTCTATATATATATATATATATATATATATATATATATAGATATAGATATAGATATATATATATAGATTTTCACACAATTGAGAAAAACCAAATAAGAGTTCATACAATCAAATTAACAAGTAAATTACCCAACTCATTATATTTCTTCTCCAATGGCATTGACCTTTTCACTGATGAAAGATCTAGATCTCACCAAAATGCAGTGGGCTCTCAAACTAAGTCTTGTGGGGGCTTATGACGTTAATGCATATAGAAAGAGTATCGAACCGTTTAGTTTCATCTGCGTATTCAAAGATCTCTCTGTACGAGAATTGTACCTATTTTTGTTTATGTTTCTTCATATATTTATAATTAAATTACTATTTTAACTCATTTGCAATTTTTAAGGTGATGATATTCACACAACAGTCCCCAAGAATTATATTGCGAAATTTATACCCGTATTTGTTGTAGGTGGTGTTCATATTTTGTCAAATATCATGGTGTTAGAAATTAAAACAATGTTCAAGGTCAGCGCAAGAAAATATGATTTAAACTTCTTTAAACGTACTACATTCAACACTTACTTCGACGGTGCATTCCTTCAGATTGTATCTTTTCAAACCATTTCAGGAGGTTTTTTAGATTTCAACCTCATATGAGAAAAATCCTTATAGACCTCTCCCTCTCAGTATCTTCAAAACTGATATGTTTTTGTCAAATTATTAGAATAATAATATGGTAAGAAAAATATAAATAAACAGTTTTTTTTTTCGTTAAGAGAATGGAACTTCCTGTTTGGTTCCAACTTTGATCAATTTAAATTATAAGAGTCTCACATCCAACAATCATTAATTTATTTTTGGAATAACTATGTAACATATATTATTACACTAATAGAACATATAGTTATGTTATTTTATATGTCAGGTTATATTGATCAACTTAATTTATGCCGTTTAATATGGTAAAATAGATGATATGGTAATCAATATAGTGTATTTATTAATGTATGGATTATCATAATATATTTTACCCTAGGTACAATATGTATCATATTTTCATATATGATTAGCACATATTTGTCCTTATTTTTAGTAGGTTTATTACTAGTTTTTCTTATTATTTTTGGTATAAGTTGGGTAGTTTAAGCTCTATTTCGTATATTTGTACTCCCAGCTTATTTTACCGCATTTTGACCTAAATTGATGCAAATAAGTGATTATTTGTGGTTTTTCACTTTACTGCTAAGTAACCGGAAGAGTTTAACGCGTAATAGACGATGTTCGATGTTTAAGTAGTAAAGAGCAAGCTTTCTGGTGAAACGAGTAGCAAAACATCGAGAATTTGAGACAGACGCGCAGTCGCGTCGACTGACGCGACCGTCGACGCAAACCATGTCAGCGAGTCATGACCGCGTCAGTCGACGCTCCGTCGACGCAATGTCGACACAACTTGCTGAAGCGTCGATGTCGACGCATCATTGTCGACGTCGACGCATCATTGTCGACGCAACGTCGATGCTACTTGCTGAAGCGTCGATATCGACGCACCATTGTCGACGCAACGTTGACGCTACTTGCTGAAGCGTCGATGTCGACGCACACCGTCGACGCACTCGCCCAGCCGACGCGCGCAACAGGCAGCACCGGCGCCGAGCACTGGCACGCGTCAGTCGACGCACCGTCGACGCGACAGCCCAGAATCGGGATTTTAGGGTTTCTTATGCTCCAAGTCAAGGGAAATCTATATAAACCCTCTAATTCCGTCCCAAAATAATATACCTCTCCCCCATACTCTGAAAATACGATCTTTTGGGTTCAAGAACAACACAATCCGCAACCATATAACAACAATTGATCAAGATCGAAGATTCAAGGATCGCTAGCTTCAACCGTCCGTTCGTGATCCGTTCTTCGATCAAGATCAACCAACTCTCCGGATTAGTTGGGGAATTTACTACGCTTCCTTAGTTTAAATAAGTACTCAAACTCTTTTATCGCTTTCTTAGTTTAAGTTATGCAATTAAGTGATAGTTTCTAATAATTGCTCTTGAGTTATTTCATGTCTCGAACTTTAGATACTTTTGATATTGCAATTCATAATCTTAGTTTAATTTATTCATGCTTGGTTAGTTTACTTCGTTTACATTTTGTTCTAGATAATTGATGATCGTTTATGCTGGTTAATCTTATTTAAAGCTCTTAGAATAATTTTTCTAGTTTATAAGTTCAAATAGCTGAATTCAATTTCCTAGTTTTAATTATAGTTCT
>BMAC01000007.1:3015724-3041235 GCA_014905375.1 Phtheirospermum japonicum | reverse complement strand
GACGAGGAGCCTGGAGGACGAGGCCTTATCTAAGGCCAAGAAAGAATGGGAGGCAGAGTTTCTGAATTCTGAGAAAGGGCTTAAACTGGTCCAGACTGCCCGGGAAGAAACGAAGAAAGCTTTCCATGGATCCAAAGCTCTGTACGCTCTGCTCTTTCCCGAGGCTGTGGCCTACTATCACTTTGCTCTGGATGAGCAAAGCCAAGTGGGCCCAGGCTAATCCAGATGCCGCCTTTGACCGGAACATTATCCTGAAAACTGCGCCCGAGCCGACCTCCTTCTCCTATGATCCAGCCCTGGACCGCCTTGACACAGTTGGGCCTGTGGAATTTGCCGAACATGTCCATTCTGTTCTTCATCCTTCTGAGATCTGTGCGCCTCAACCAGACCTGACTCTCGCTGTGATCATGCCTACCTCTTCTCCCTCCCCAACCTTTGCAGGTCTGGGTGAGTTACCAGGTGGGGCCTCTCCGGGAGGGTTATCCGAGGGCGTCGTGGACCAACTGAGGGCAGAGCTAAATGCGGACATGGAAGTGGACATTTAGGACCCCCTCTCTTTTTTTTTTCAAAGACAGACCTGTAGGATGCCTGTGTGGCGGGTCTGTCGATTTTCATGTATTTTTTGAATCCTATATTCCAAAATGTTTTTAATGCCAGATGCTTTTTTGTCTCATAGCGACTTTTGAACTTCTAGGATTTCCTGAATTTATGGAAACCCTAGTACTTTTTGATTATCTATCACGTGCCTCTGATTTCTTTAAATATGCATGTATGCCTTTATCTTTTTCAATCGTTTGCAATGTCCTCTTCTCCCCTTCTCCAAGAACTGGACCTTGTGAAAAGAAAAAAATGTTTCTCTGGTGGTCGAAAATTTCAAACTTTCCGATAAACTAACCTTGCTCCGAGAAAAAATTAGCTATTTCCATCGTCTTTTGGAAAGGAAGAGATAGAAAAAGCGCCATTACAAACGGGAATGGGCTGAGCTCCACCAATTGAATCGCCAGTTACAGGAAGAGAAGGCTGATTTGGCGGAGTCAGTGGGCAAGTTAACCATTGCTGCCGGTGAAGCACATGCTTTGTCTGAGCGCTCTGATAAATATCGTCAGCGCTATCATGAGACGGAGCGCGAGCTGTGGCGTGTTCGCCGAGTTTTGGCTGCTGATCGGAGGTCTTCGCAGGGATGAGCTCCTGTATTTATCTTTTTTCTTGTTTCCTGCGTTCTATTTAATCAAAATTGCCAACCCTCACAGAACGTGTGCAATCTGCTTTTTGTAATTTTCCCGAACTTAATGAATATGTTTATCAATTTTGAGTTTCTACTCTTCTGATCAAGAAAATTAATATTTGTGATGACGATCATCTTTGGCGTAAATAATTTCTTATTTGCCAAAAATATGATAATAAATGTAAAATTTTCAATCGACTTCATCGTGAATCGTGTTTCTCGAGTGCCAGCCCTTCCAGGGTCGTGGGACGTACCTTTTTAAGGTTTTTGTTTTCAATTGGATCTTGCTTATGGCTGTTCAGCGTTGGCAATCATTTAGTGTACCCGTCCTGGCAACTAGGTCCGGGATTGTAACGCGTGTGCGTATGCTCTGGCCAGACCTGGCATCACTTGTTTTAGGTAAGTAAGATTTTTCCAGGGACTGTCACCATAAGCCAAGCTTGGCATCTTTGACCTCCAGGTCAGGGCATCAGGTCAGGAAATTGGGGCATCCACCCTTAGCCCATCCTGGCTTAAACTGACAATTAGATTAGGCTAAATCGAGGGCATCCGCCCTTAGCCAATTCTGGCTTGAACTGATAATCAAGTCAGGCAAAATCGAGGGCATCCGCCCTTAGCCAATCCTGGATTGAACTAACCATTAGGTCAGGTAAAATCGAGGGCATCCGTCCTTAGCCAATCCTGCCTTGAACTGGCCATTAGGTCAGGTAAAATCGAGGGCATCCGCCCTTAGCCAATCCTGGCTTGAACTGGCCATTAGGTCAGGTAAAATCGAGGGCTTCCGCCCTTAGCCAATCCTGGCTTGAACTGACCATTAGGTCAGGTAAAATCGAGGGCCGCCCTTAGCCAATCCTTGCTTGAACTGACCATTATTCTGGTGAGGATAAACCTGCAACTTTTATTTCATAAACAAATAAACATTAACGATTACAATTACGTATAAAACTTTCGTAAATTAGTAATATTCCAAGCACGAGGGATCTCAATCCCATCCAGCTCTTCCAGCATGTACGCTCCTCCAGCCAAAATTTGAGTGACCCGAAACAGTCCTTGCCACATGGCATCTAACTTTTTTTTGGCTTTCCCTAAATCGAACCTTCTCAAAACCAGGTCTCCCACCTGAAACTGCCTTTTTACCACAGACTTATCATATGTCACTTTTATTCTTCCTTTGTTATGCGCCATCCTGACAATAGCTCGTTCTCTTTTCTCCTCTATCAAGTCCAGAGCATCCTGGATTAAGAGCTTGTTCTGTTCTTCAATGAAATTCTGAACTGGATGGGTCTCAATGCTAATCTCGGCAGGCACCACTGCATCCATACCATAAACTAGGCTGAAAGGTGTCTCCCCTGTGCTTTCTTTGGGATTAGTTCTGTACGCCCATAGGATTGAATTCAGCTCATCTACCCATTTACCCACAGCTCTTTCTAACCGGGTCTTGATCCCCTGCACTAGTATACGATTGGTGACCTCTACTTGGCCATTAGCCTGAGGATGGTAAACAGAAGTGAAGTGCTGCTCAATTTTCATCTTTACACACCAATCTCTGATTTTGACGCCCATAAACTGCATACCATTATCTGAGACCAGGATTCTGGGGACACCAAACCTGCACAAGATATTTTTCTATAAGAACTTCATAACTGCCTCTTCCGTGATTCTAGCCAAGGCCTCTGCTTCCACCCATTTACTGAAGTAATCAATTGCCACTATAAAAAATTTCTTCTGGGCAGGGGCCATCAGAAAGGGGCCGACCAGATCTATTCCCCATTTGGCAAATGGACAAGGGGATCTCATCGTCATGAGCTCCTCGGCAGGCTTGTGTATTAGCATTGTGTTCTTCTGACATTTCTCACACGTACGTACAAAATCCTCTGCCTCTTTTCGTAGGTGTGGCCAGAAATATCCCGCCCGCAGGATCTTACTCGATAGAGCTCTGGCACCCATGTGGTTACCACAACATCCTTCGTGAATTTCTCTAAGGACCAGAGCTCCTTCTGTCCGGCCCAAGCATCTCAGAAGAGGTTGGCCAAATCCCCTTCTAAATAATTCTCCTTTGATTAAACAAAATCTAGCAGCCCTAGTTCGTATTTTTGCTGCCTCTTTTCTATCCTCCGGCAAGACCTCATGTTCCAGGTATGTCTTTATAGGAGAGCGCCAGTCCTCTACTTCAATTGAGCATACCTGCTATGTTCCAAATTCTCCATCCGCCTGTAGAAGAGTAATAACTCTTTCTTGACAATCTGCAGCCGAGCTGGCCACCTTTGCCAAGAAATCAGCTCTTCCATTTTCCTCTCTAGGGATTTGAAGGACCGTTAGGCCTTTCATACATCTGGCGATTTCTCTATACTTAGCCAAATATCTCTGCATATTTTCTTCTCTCGTTTCAAATTCTCCACTGATCTGCTTGCAAACGAGCTGAGAATCTACCCTGGCGCACACCTACTCTGCACCCAGGTCTTTCGCCATCTGGATACCTCTTAGAAGGGCCTCATACTCAGCAGCATTATTAGAAAATGTTGTACCCAGCCGGATAGCAAACTCAGTGGACGCGCCTGCTGGATCCATTAAAATAATTCCAACTCCACAGCCCTGATTACAGACAGAGCCATCCGTAAAAATTGTCCATTTCTTCAGCTCTCCAGGAGGACCGGTCATTTCTTGCATAAAATCAGCTAAGGCCTGGGCTTTAATTACCGTTCTGGCCTCAAAGCTAATATCAAATTCACTTAGCTCAATTATCCACCTGACCAGTCTCACCGATGCCTCTGGCTTATCCATGACAGCTTTCAACGGCAAATTCGTCCGCACAATTATATTATGCGAAAGAAAATATGGGCGCAATTTTCGGGCTGTGCCTACTAGAGCTAATACTGCCCGCTCTACTTCTACATACCTCACTTCGGCGTCATGTAAGACCTTGCTCCAGTAGTAGACTGGTTTCTGCACCTTTCCTTCTTCTCTAAGCAAGACAGAGCTGATTGCTTGTTGCCCAACTGATAGGTACAAGATGAGGGGTTCTCCTAGGACTGGCTTTGTTAGCAAGGTCATGCTGGCTAAGTGTTCTTTCAACATTTTAAACGCTTCTTCACATTCTTTGGTCCACTCGAAACGAGCTTTTTTACGCAGAGCTTGGAAGAAATGGTGGCTCTTCTCCGCCGATCGTGAGACAAATCGACTCAGGGTATTGATGCGTCCTGCTAAACACTGCATTTCTTTAACGTTTCTAGGTGCCTGCATCTCCATAATTGCCCGTACTTTATCTGGGTTAGCCTCGACCCCCCTTTCAGTAACCATGTACCCTAGAAACTTGCCAGCTCTCTTACCCCAAACGTACACTTTTTAGGGTTGAGCTTCATTCTGTATTTCCGCAGGGTACTAAAGGTGTCTCTCAAGTCATCCACATGTGAGGTTGCTCTGGCACTCTTGACCAACATATCATCTACATATACCTCCATATTTCACCCGAGCTGATTTTTAAATATTTTGTCCGCCAACCTCTGGTATGTGGCGCCAACATTTTTCAGACCAAATGGCATGACTATGTAACAATAAGTTCCCTTCGGGGTGATGAAACTAACCCTCTTCCAATCATCCTTTGCAAGCCTGATCTGGTGGTAGCCCTGGGAGGCATCCATCATACTCAGGAGCTCGCATCCAGCTGTTGAGTCCACTAATTGATCAATTCGAGGTAGTGGGTATTGGTCCTTCGGGCAAGCTCGGTTAAGGTCTCGGAAATCAATACACATTCTCCAGTCTTCTTGAGTTTTTGGAACTAGCACGGCGTTGGAGAGCCATTCTGGGAATTGTATTTCCTGGACGTGCTTGGCACTAAGCAATTTCTCCACCTCAGCTTCGATTATGGACTCCTTCTCAGGTCCAAAGTTCCTTTTCTTCTGCTTCACCGGCTTTGCCTCTGGAGTAATATTAAGGCGATGTTCCATCACCTCAGGGTCGATCCCCACCAAGTCCTGGGGAGACCAAGCGAACACATCCGCACTTTCTCTTAATAAAGCCACCAGGTCTGTCAAGACTTCTGGGCTGAGAGTCGTTTCTATATGGAGAACTCAACTTTCATCACCTGGAACGATCTCCACCAATATCAAACCTTCCTCCGTTCTCATTAGCTCTTGCCGTGGCTGCTCTGTCCGAGCTTTTTTACTCAACCTCTCTTCCTCACTATTTCATCTAATACACTAGTAACATACGATTGCCGTGACGCATACTGGTCACCTCGTACCTCCCCAGTTCCTTCCTCAGTAGGGGATTTCATCTTCATATGAAAAACTGAGATTACAGCTTGAAATTGGGTCAACAAAGGTCGGTCAAGCATAACATTGTAGGAAGATGGCGCATCTACAACCAAGAAACGAACCATCCTAGTCACCCTATAAGGCTCTTCTCCTAGGGTGACGAGGAGCCTGATCGCTCCCATTGGTTTCAGAGCTCCCCCTGCAAAGCCGACTAGGGAGGTAGTCACCTCTTCCAGCTCTACATCCAATTTCAATTGTCGGAAATAGTCATAAAACAGAATGTCGGCAGAACTTCCGGTATCCACAAAGATCCATCGCACATTAAAATTGGCGATAGTTTCTGTTATAACCAGAGCATCTATGTGCAGGGCCAAAATGCCATCACCATCTTCTGACCCGAAACAAATGTTAGGGGTAGAGGTCATTTGTCCCACATCGCGTGATTTTCGAACTAAGTCTTTCGCGGCTCTGACAAAACTGTGCTGCGCCCTCTTGGAATGCTCCTCCAGCTCTCCTCCGGTGATCATCTGGATTTACCCATGGATGACCTGGGCGTGATCAGCTCGTCTCCCATCATAGCAGTTTCTGTCCTGGTCTTTTTTACCCTGGTTAGACCTGTTATAGCCCTTGTTGCCAGATCTGGCTTCTTCTCTTCTCATACGGACGTACTCTTTCAGGTGCCCAGCCTGGACCAATCTTTCCAACTCATCTTTCAAATGAGTACACTGATCAGTATCATGCCCATACTCGTTGTGAAAGCGGCAGAAGCGATCAGACCTTTCCTTCCTGGGTRTCTGTGAGTAGGTCTTAGGCCATTTCAGGTCTGGATGCTTCTCTATGGCCTGCAGAATCTCACCCTGTGGAGTTGCCAAAGGGGTGTACCTGTCAAAATGAGGTTTCCCTCCAGAAAGATCTGGCCTCAGCTTCTTTGCAGTAGTCCTATCATCACGATCGTACCTCTCCTTCTTCCTTTCTCCCTCATCCTTGATTTTTAAGGCCTCCTCAAGGTGAATATACTTCTCAGCTCGTTCCAATAGTTCTCCAAACTTCAGGGCTGGTTTGACAACCAGTGATTGAAAAAATTCGCCTCTCCTCAGACCCTGCGCCAGAGCATTCACCAAAAGCTCCTCGGACGCATAGGGTACCTCCAGCTTTGCCGTCGTAAACCTATTAATATAAGCACGCAAACTCTCATTCTCCTTCTGCTTTAGGCTGAACAGCTCTAATGACATCTTTTGATACTTCCTGTAACTTGTAAACTAGTGCAGGAAGGCAGAGCTGAACTCGTCAAAGTTGCTAATAGAGCGGGGCGGCAACTGGCTAAACCAAAGCTGTGCTGATTTGGTAAAGGTCATTGGAAAGACCCGACACATAACCGCATCTGAAAATTTATGTAGGGCAGCCACGATCTCGAATCTACTCAGGTGGTCCCACGGGTCTGTGGTCCCATTGTATTCAAACCCCAGAGATCGGTATGAGGCCGGTACGTCATCCCGCATGACTTCCTCCGTGAATGGAGTGCCTCGCCTGATTTGCACCGTCTCACTGCTCGCCATTTTTCTCTTAAACTCCCTTACCTCTTTCTGCAAGCTTTGCATCTGCTCAACCAGACCTGGATTGATCTGACTTGAGGTTTCGCTATCGGAAGTAGAGAAATGCTCATCCCTATCCTGAGAGGGAGTACGCTTTACCCGCTGGTGACGCAGCGACTCAGTTTCCATCACTGGGACCGTCCGGTCTAGTCGATCGCCGGGTGGTGATGTTGACATATCAACAAATCTCTTCTCCACGGCTGTTTCTACTGCTTTACCGATGAGGTCGGACAGCTGCCGGAGAAGGGCGTCAGTAAATAATCCTCCAAGAGCAGGTGTTGGTCCACCAGAGGGAGGTAGAACAGCACCAGACCCAGCCTCGGTTGATGGTTCTGCCATTTCAGGTCTCGCCGTTGACGTTTCTGCCGACGGCGGCATGCCCCAGGGCATGGAGGATTTGGGATTTCCGCTAAGCTCTCCAACCAAATTCCTGCGTAACCCGTCGGAATCCATGAAAAAGGAGCTCACGTCTTAGCCTAGGTTCTTCCCACGGACGGCGCCAATTGTTTCAACCCAAAAAGTGACCCACGTTGAGAATGCCTAAAAACTTGAACACCTTCTGGATCTGCACCACAAACAAGAGTTAGAAAGGACCACCGGTGATTTTCCGGCGGAAACCTCTCCGATGCTTAAGTCAGTAAGCGTTTGAGGTGTTTTTTCAGAAAGAAAGCAAGAATGCTCAAAAGAGTGACATACCTCTCTCAGCCTAGGGGCTGAGATATTTATAGCTTTCCTAGTGGGGACCCCTTTCCGGTATCTGGGAAGCAAAGGCCACGAATCATGGGCTGTTACGCAARAAATTCTGACAAGTGGTCCCACTTGTCTCTTCTATGTAGGCAGGTGACCAGACCTGTTTAATTCAGCTCTTTCCTTGTTCTTAAGGTTTCCGGGTCTGCCTAGCTATTTTTTACTCTATTTTTTACTCGGCTTCAGCACTAGGTGGTTTATTGTCTTTCTTGGTGGGATCTCCTTTCCGGGATCTCGGGGGCACTGACCGCGAATCGTGGGTCGTTTGGATAACAGTCTCTGACAAGTGGTCCCCCTTGTCACTCTCCGATCAAGGAGCCACATCTTTTATAAGCCTGTTCTTCCAGCACTACTATCAAGAACTCCTGTCCAGGGAATACTCCTGCTCTGGATATCTCGTCAGATCATCCAGCTCTTACCCAAGAGAAAAGCCAAATCAGCTTTCTCATGCGCGAGCCACCCTTTCTTATGTTATTAACCCCCCAGTCTACCTCAATCCAGGTCTTACTAATCATGCCCTATCAGCTTTCATGGTAATCCTTGATGATGGTAATTCCTTCCAATCTTTTTTTTTTAAAAATACACTAAAATAGTTTATTTAATTCAAACAAAATGGTAATTATATACATATATATCGAACAGTTTATGAGGATATTGATGATCCTACTTTCATATGTGGCCATTGTTCAACATATTTTTGGTATGTGTTTTGTATGTTTTTAGTGGTGTTGAAATAAGAAAAGTGGGTTCATTGACTTGGTATTATCGGGATTCGATTCGATTATATGGATCAATATGGTTTTAGCTTGAAATAGAAATGAAAATGAAAATAGAAACTAAAATGAAAAATATGAAACTAAGCTAACTAGGAAATGTAAAATGCAAGTTGGTCGGATGCCTCGGTTGTGTGCCTTATGGAAATTGCAAGCAATATTGAAAATAAGCAATAGAAATCAAAGTTTCACTAAGTACAAGCATGAAAGCCTAAAGTACTACTATGCATGCATGATCATGAAATTTGAAATAATGCAATTAACAAAAACCAAAAGCATCAATGTAAAGAGCAATAAAAGTTGACGTGAAAGTTTAAATCTTTTCAGAAAATAACAAGAAACGGAGAGTAGATCTAAGATTCAACATAAAACTATGCATGAAAATTAAATTCAAAATAAAGCATATGAAATACTTAAAATAAAAATGATCAAGGACTCGATCTATGATCTTGATGTGTCACTCATCTAGATTCCATAACCAATTCACATGATCTAACAATTAATCTATGAGCTAAGGCAAAATGCAGAAATTGAAGAACAAGCATGAAATTGAAGAACAATGATGAAATTAAAGGAAATCTTACTTGAATTAAAGAGAGAATCCAAAGCTTGAATTAAATTACAATCAAAATAAAATCCAAGGGAGTACTTGAATTCTTCTTAGGCTTACTAACCCAAGGAAATGACTGTAATTAAAATCTAAGAACTAGAGAGAGAAAATAAATCCAAACTCATGCAAGAGTTGAGAGAATGAGAGACATCCTACAAAAATGAGAGAAGTTTTCTATTTATACTAGGTTTAATTGGGCCAAATTAACCTTAGATGCTTTAAATTCTCGGGTTTGACCAGATTTTGACCCGAAATGGACTTTTGGCTTGAACTTTGGCGCTGCTATTAGCTTGGGGTGGCACTTGGCATGGTGCTGGGGGCTTGGCTTGGATTGTGGCGTCGCCTGGCATGCGCCAAGGGGTGCTGGGGGCACTGGCTTTGGGTTTTCGCATCGCCTGGTGTACGCCAAGGGTTGCTGAGGGCGCTGGCTTGGATTGTGGAGTCGCCTGGCGTGCGCCAAGCGCCTGCCAAGGGGCTGGCATGGGTTTTGGGCTTGCCTTGGCAAGGCTTGACGAGGCATTCTAAGAATATTTACCACTTTAGGAGCCTTGCTCTTGGCACCGATTTTGGCATGGCCTTGGCTTGAACTTTGGCCCCTCAATGCCTTTTACCTATAAAAATAGGAATTTTGAACATAAAAACCCAAGAATTTCACCAATCCTCAAATTAATTGAACCCATTTAACCATATTAAATATAAAATCAACAAGAGAACAAAAATCAATAAAGATAAGAAAACAAACGAAAAACTTAATAAAACTCGACTCAAACCACTAAAACAACATAAAACCTTAATTAAAAACACGAGAAAATACCACAATTACATGCAAAACAACCACCCCACACTTATCGGTATGTTCGTCCTCGAACAACGAAAAGAATCAAGAATGTACATTATGTAAGAAGAAAAATCCTTGTGCTTATCTTATTAATATGATGAAAGTATCAACACAAACTCGTTATCATCAAGTATTGCTCGTATTACCCTTCCTCAAGTGAAAACCAAATCGGTGACTTCCTCCCAAATGGAATTTTGAGGGTGTTCGCTCAATTCACTCAAGTGTTTAGTATATGAGATGTGTATACGCTCAAATTGCACAATGCATGCACTCGACAAGATTTCACAAATCGGAAATTCAAAGTTACGCATTGCACATGACCAAACAAGAATCGAAAGAGGTCTTTATTTTGGGTTGTAATGTTGGCTCTTTGGTAAGGTATGGAATATTTGGATATAGTGGCTAACACAGGATCAAACGTGATCAATAACACACGAAGTCCTAACTTCTAAAACCCGAAACTTATGATCGCTTCACCCTTCCCAATTTACTAAACTTTCAATCGAAACCCTTTCGTACACTCAAACAATCTTCCAATTTTTATTTCACAACACTTAGAAGCCTTTTGAATTCGCTTCTTTTTACTAAATTTAGCCTTTTTGAACATTAGGCTTTTCACTTGAACGCACGCTTTATCACTTTTTAAGAATTTCTGTTGGAGTTTATTATTTTTTTTTTCGTATAAGCAACTCAAACCCATAACCCAAAATTTGATTTCCCACACATTTATATTCAACTAATAACATACACTCTCACCTCACAATTTATGAAGATATAAGAGCTAAAATTGAGCTCGGATAACAAGGAACGGAGCATAGGCTCAAGGGGGGCTCATTTGGGATATTTAAGTAGCTTATATATATGGATATGGCCGGAATAAGGATGATATATGTGACTCAAGGTCATTTTCAAGTTCAATCATGTAAGAGAAAAATCAAGCCTTCTCAATGCAATCTCCATAAAAAATGCAAGCAAAACCGATAATTCACACAAGGCTACTCACTAGTTTGCACCGGGTTTCGAAAAACAAAATCAAAAGAGCTTTTAGAGATTTGCAATCTTTTCATGAGTAAATGTTGAGTGTATATATATATATATATAGACGGGTTTTGGACGAAGCACAAAAATTCAACTCCTTACACAAGAGGGCATAAATATGTAAAAACCCGACAAGTAAACTATTCAAACTTCCAAGCGAGTGGTGATTGTTCAACAATATAATAAAGACACAAAAATGACTCAACCATATAAATGCGCAAAAGTAAGCGTCACTTCGCCAAGGCTCGAGTAAACAAAGACAAATCATGCTATGTGACACTCGGACCCTAACCACCTACCCACCCCCACACTTAAACCTTGCAATGACCTCATTGCATTTTAATGAAAATCAAGTAAAAGGAGGGTGAAATAGAAACTTCCTTAACCGTGCTAGTTTGGGTCGAGCTTGGTGGGGTCCACTTAAGCATCTAAGAAATCCAAGTGAGCACCGAGCATGGCTTGTGTCTCCCGGCTCCATGAACGCTACTAGCTTATCAACTCGGCCAAGGTTGGAGTCGGAAAGCAAAACACTAAAATGAAAAATCACACAAAGTCAAAAACATAAGCAAATATGTACATGAATCAAAACAAAACAAGGTTTAAAAAGAACCAAAAGACAACAAATGTTTTTTAAATTTTTGAATTTTTCAAATGTTTTTGGATTTTTATATTATAAGAA
Organism: Phtheirospermum japonicum; assembly: GCA_014905375.1. NCBI lineage: Eukaryota > Viridiplantae > Streptophyta > Magnoliopsida > Lamiales > Orobanchaceae > Phtheirospermum > Phtheirospermum japonicum. The sequence continues at coordinate 3,029,480 of BMAC01000007.1, read as the reverse complement.
AGAAAGAAAGAATGAAAGAACGAAAAGAAATAAATGAAAAGAACATGGGTTGCCTCCCAAGAAGCGCTTGTTTTACGTCATTAGCTTAACAGACTCCCTTCTTGCTCAATGTGGAAAGAAAACGAGAGGAGCCACTAAATCCCTATCCTCCTTGTCGGGAGGGTCCACCCTTTGGAACGTCCTCGGGGTATCGCATAGCTCAAATAGTATTCGCCAAAAATTAAGTGTTACAAATGGGCAAATGAAAATCGTCTCGGCTAGATCTTCGAGTGGAATGGTGGTTTTGAAATGACCCGATGACTCGCTAAGAATGATGACTCGCTAAGAAAATAAAAGGAATTTTAGCCGGCTAGCTTTTTCAGCCTTTGATCGATAAACGGGGAAGGGAAATGACCTCTCTTGGTAGTCACATTTAATTTCTTAAAATCGATCAACATCCTCCATCCCGTTGAAGCTCTCGTAGCCAACAACTCTCCTTTGTCGCTCTCCTTTGGAACCATGTGAATGGGATTCACCCACTCACTCTCGGCAAGTACAAACATCAAGCCTTCCCACAACAATCTCCAAATCGCGGCTTGCACTATCTCCTTTAGACTTGGATTCAAATGCCCTTGAAATTCTCGAGAAAGTTTGGCATTATCCTTCAACACGATCGTATGCATGTACATCAAACGGCTAATTCCCTTAATATTCCCGAGTCTCCAACAAATAGCACCCTTAAGATCTTTAAGCACTTCAACCGACCTCTCCTCTTCCTCTCGATTTAAATTTTCCAATATGATAATCGTCTTTCTCTCCTCTTCCTCCAAATAGATTCTCTTGAGGGGATATGGCGGAGGCTTAGGCTCTGGTTTGTGCCCCCTCTCATCTTCATTTGGGGCTAATCCGAACAATTTCACAATCCCTTCAAGATAGTCGTCAAGCTTTTCTCTCCCAACATCCACCATCTCCGCCTCAAGATAATTTTCAAGTTTCTCATTCTTATCATCAACAATCCCCACCTCCCCCTCTAAAAATTTGTCGTTGCCCTCAACGACACATAAACAATCTTTTTCACACAAATCTTGGGTAATTTGAAGCATAATAGATTCATCGTTAAGGACAAGGGGCTCATCATTCTCACAACAACTCTTAATATAGATGCCCGGGCCAACCTCCTCCTCATTGCTCGATTCCTCCATATAAACTTATTCGACCGACGTTTTGATCATGTCCATAAGTAGCCAATCTTTGTAGGATTATTTTGAAGGACCATTGGGAAGTTCATTTTCCAAAGTGAGGCCCACGGGGGTGGAATCAAGAGGATTAAGAATACTCGTAATCGAACCCACTTCCTCTTTCGACGGCAAGACAACCGTATTATCAACCACCCCACACTTATCAAGGATCGTGACCGTAAGAGTATGCGAAGGTAGATTTGGCAATACCAAGAGATCAGGATCGAAACATGGGGTAGGAGCAACCATCAGGGTAGTCGGACGAAATGGGCCCACGTGAGGAGTAATAAGAGGATTATGAGTCGGCGGTGGAGCAAAAGATTGTATAGCATAATCGGGTCCCACTTGATATCCATGACTCCCATACACTTCCTCCGAATGGGGCATCGACATATTGGACGAGGGAATTGAAGGGCAAGACTTGGTGTCATGACCACACGTTCCACACCATGCACAAGGAGGATTCGGGCTCGGCTTAGACAACATAGCAATTTGAGCCTCCAAAGCCGCTAAGGCCTTTTCTAACTAAAGCTCCATAGGGGAAGAAGTTTTACTCACGTCATTCACACGAGAATACGTTGGTTGAGAATATTTTGGCTCGGGAGGAGTAAACACTCCTACAAAAGGTTTGCTAACATCTCCCATAGTGCGGATAGGGGGGCCGCTTGTGACAATGGAGCTCCCTCCTCCAAACAACTCATAAGCATCGAGATTTTTAGAGGATAAATTATAAGTTGGGAGACCACCATACGAGCCGGGAATCAGTTTTTTACCACCCACATTTTCATTTGGATTCCTGAAGCCACCATTATACATGTTCGTGCATTTATTGGGAGCATTAAAAGCACCATATGGTCCAGATGTCGGATTATGCATATTCGGGAAGTGATTTGGAGCACCATATCCTTCATACGGTGTGGAATTCGAATTTTGGTTACTAACGATCCCATTTTGGATTAACAAAGCCTCCATTATACATGTTCGGAATTTTATGAGTAGGTGCTCCGTAACCTCCATACGAAAAGTTTGAACCCATGAATCTGCTCGACCCAACATGGTTTGCACCATGCCCTCCCATGTTGGGTTGACCATAGCCAAATCCACCATTGGCAACGTGGTTTGCACCATGCCCTCCCATGTTGCCAAATCCATTATAAATCATCCCATTCCCAACATGGTTTATACCATGCCCTCCCATGTTGGGAATATAATCACCATAGACATAGACACAAGTACCTAACATACTTAGCAAAAACGTCAAATACAGAAGAAAGCTAGAAATACAAAGAAACTACAAGCAAATCGAAAGCCTTAACCAAGACGAGTCGCAATGGCGCCATTTTGTTTTGTATGTTTTTAGTGGTGTTGAAATAAGAAAAGTGGGTTCATTGGCTTGGTATTATCGGAATTCGATTCGATTATATGGATCAGTGTGTTTTTAGCTTGAAATAGAAATGAACACGAAAATAGAAACTAAAATGAAAACTATGAAACTAAGCTAACTAGGAAATGTAAAATGCATGTTAGTCGGATGCCTTATGAAAATTGCAAACAATATTGAAAATAAGTAATAGAAATCAAAGTTTCACTAAGTACAAGCATGAAAGCCTAAAGTACTACTATGCATGTATGATCATGAAATTTGAAATAATGCAAATCAACTAAAACCAAAAGCATCAATAGAAAGAGAAATAAAAGTTGACATGAATGTTTAAATCTTTTCGGAAAATAACAAGAAACGAAGAGTAGATCTAAGATTCAACATAAAACTATGCATGAAAATTAAATTCAAAATAAAGCATATGAAATACTTAAAATAAAAACAATCAAGGACTCGATCTATGATCTTGATGTGTAACTCATCTAGACTCCATAGCCAATTCACATGATCTAACAATTAATATATGAGCTAAGGCAAAATGTAGAAATTGAAGAACAAGCATGAAATTGAAGAACAATGATGAAATTAATGGAAATCTTACTTGAATTAAAGAGAGAATCCAAAGCTTGAATGAAATTATAATCAAAGTAAAATCCAAGCGAGTACTTGAATTCTTCTTAGGCTTACAAACCCAAGGAAATGCTTGAAATTAAAATCTAAGAACTAGAGAGAGAAAATAAATCCAAACTCATGTAAGATTTCGGAGAATGAGAGATATCTTACAAAAATGAGAGACGTTTTCTATTTATACTAGATTTAATTGGGTTTAAATTGGCCAAATTAACCTTAGAGGCTTGAAATTCCCGGGTTTGACCAAGTTTTGACCCGAAATGGGCTTTTGGCTTGAACTTTGGCACTGCTATTTGCTTGGGGTGGCACTTGACATGGTGCTGGGGGCTTGGCTTGGACTGTGACGTCGCTTGGCATGCGCCAAGGGGTGCTGGGGGCGCTTGCTTGGGTTTTGGCATCGCCTGGCGTGCGCCAAGCGCTGCCAAGGGGCTGGCATGGGTTTTGGCTTGCCTCTGCGAGCATTCCAGAATTTTTGCCCCTTTAGGAGCTTTCTCTTGGCACCGATTTTGGCATGTCTTGGCACGGCTTGGCTTGAACTTTGGCCCCTATTGCTTTTACCTATAAAAATAGGAGTTTTGAACATAAAAACTCAAGAATTTCACCAATCCTTAAACTAATTGAACTCATTTAACCATATTAAATATAAAATCAATAAGAGACACGAAAATCAATAAAAACAAGAAAACAAACGAAAAACCTAATAAACTCGACTCGAAACCACTAAAAACCACATAAAACCTTAATTAAAAACACGAGAAAATCGCCATAATTACATGCAAAACAGTATGGCGAGAGATTAAAGACAAGTGTTGAAACTGCGATGCCGATGTACTCTACATGTTGTGATAAAGAAAATATCATATTGTCTCCACTGAAGAAACCACCACAAATCTTATATGATCTAATATTCGATTGTAGTGATAAAAATATAATTTTGTAGAGAATATTCGATCATACAACACACAAAAAATCTGTGTTTGCTGACGAGCGAATACGTCAACATTCAATTTTCTGATGGGTACCGCCCGATTGCTGGCGAGATTAACGTACCTGTCAGCAATTTGTTTTACCCTAGTCTGCCCTAGCCCAACCCAGCCCGCGTAATAAGATCCCACATATGGTATGGGTGATATTCGAACCCTTGACCTCTCGTAAATAGACGAGGAATTTTACCGTCTCGCTAAGTCAATTACATGTGAGAGTTTATATATTTTTAAATATATATTAGATATGTAAATTAAGTTATAAATTATATTTATAATTAATATTATTATATTTATAAATAAAGATTATATTTGTGAATAATGATATTATAAATACATAATATTATAAATATATAATATTTATAAATATATATATGTATAATAAAATAATTATTTATAAATATATTATTTTTTATATATAATATTAATTATAAATATTATATATTATATATATATAAATAATGATATATAATTATTATAAATATATAATAATTTAATATTATATTTACAATTAATTAATTAACTATGTATGTTATATTAAATTTATAAATGATTAATATAATTATATAGTATCTTATAAATAATTAATTATATTATAAATATATAATATTATTTTAAAATATATTATAATTATAATATTATAAATTTATATTCTTATATTTATTTTATATCCCTTTAAATAATTATATATATATATATATATATATATATATATATATATATATATATATATATATATATATATATATATATATATATATATATATATATATATATATATATATATATATATATATATATATTGAAGACGGGTATTGGCCGTTAGCAAATTTGTTGACGGGTCAAGCCCATCAGCATTATATTTTTTTTAATATTACTGACGGCCTATGCTCGTGAGCGAAGCCATCAGTATATTTACTCGTCAGCATTCGTCTGTTTTTCGTAGTGCAACACATGTTTTCTTTTACTTCCATGGGTGGAAAATTTAGTTCTAGTATAACACTAGAAATTTGCCACCGATATTCCGTATGCATGGCCAGAACTAACATTTAATATAGAGTTTGATACGACACGAAGTGTCGGCTTCAGTTATATAGTAAGAAAATAATAAAAGGATGGAAGATTCCAGGTCCTGGTGTATATGGTAAAATATAATTATGGTTATTATGGAATTATGAGAACTATGAATCCTAATATGGGAGTATTTCCTTATTATGGATATTGAGTATAATTAGGAGATTTAACCCACCTTGGGAATGAATCCTATTATTTGGTGAACAAGTCACAATAATCTTATAAATAGGGGATTCATACCCTTATTTCACAAGCTGAACATCTATTAATTCCTCTCTCAGGCCCTCTATATCTCTCTCTTTTTATCATGAATCATGGAGCATATATTATTCTTTCACCGCTAATTATTATTTATGAATTATGGATTATGGTGACCTCTCCTCTAGGAGACCTCATTTAGGAGAGGCTAGCTCTAATGTTTTACCAGCTCAGCGTTGAGTGGTTGCTCGGCGTTGGGTGTTGGGCTTTATGGTTTCTGGACCCGAAAGGGCTAATAATGGATGGTATTGTGGGGTCCCGGCAAACTATGATTTTAAGAGGGCTCAGGCCTAAGTCTTTCTTTTAAATTGATTTTGGGGTATTTTATTTATTCTCGCACTCGCTAACTTAAGTATCGGAGGGCCTATGTCAGGGCCATCCACCGCCCTGATGTTAGGTGTTGTTTTGCAGGATTGATCAGGTCGCCAGGAGACTCTTGGAGATCAATTAGGTCACTGTAACGTAGTTTGAAGCAATTCAGGTCGCTGATCTCTTATTTGAGGTTAGTACCCCATATTCTTAGTAATCAATATTTTTGGTTTTATCAAGTGGCACCGTCTGTGGGAAAGAGGGACATCGAGTATTTGAGCAAAAGACGTGAGAATACACAATTTTTCGTAGGTCTAAAATCCAACTGCGCTATAATTCGAAAAATTATTTTCTTACCTTTCAACCGTTGGATCGTGTTACAATTTTTACAAAACCTCAAGGACCTGTTGAGTTATGTTTGAGCGGTGGAGATTGGATTCTTTGTTGCAAGGAAATATATATAAATTTTCAAACAAACCAGATTCTATTTTTGGAAAATTCCGTGCAACATTTTTCAAAATACAATTGTGCAAAACCGAACCGTTGGATCAAGCCAGGATTTTGATATGTTATTCCACACATATACAAGTTAAATCTAAATGGGGGATAATTGAATATGATTTCGGAAAAATCCTATAACGAATTTTGAATAGAGCTGATCATGTTTCCCAAAACTGTCTGTCTATTTTCTTTTAAAATTTAAATTACGCACAATCTAGCCGTTAGATGAAGCTGGATTTTGGATATAATATTTAAGATATATAGTGGTTAAATATGAATGGTGGAGATCGAGTTTGAAGGTCTGTGGGTGCAAGTAAGGGTTGCGATACTCGCATCTTACTTATAGATTATTTTTATGATCGTATACTAACGGACTGAGTGCAGGTCTACCTGTTTAGTTTGTATTAATTTTGGTGGTTGTTATATGGGGGACTTGATTATTGAATTTATATAAAGGGGATAAGCGTATGGTTTATTTGGTTTAATGGATTTATGTGGAGATTATTGTTATGGTATATGGTTTTGTATTGATGATGGTTTTGAAGGGTTAATTTATTTTGTTGGCCGAAATCTAACTGAGGGATGGTAAATTCAACACGACGAGAGTCGCTAGTATTTATGGTTATATATTAGGTCGCGTGTCCAAATATTCAAGGAGATTAGATCATGGAACTTTGCTACCTGAAAATAAAGAGGTCGCGCGTTTGGATATTAAAGGGGAGGTAAGATTTTCCCTTTTGCATAAATACGTATCAGGTACGCTCTTTAAAATCTCGTGAAAGGAACGGTTTCCTATTTTCTACCTTACTTATTTCCTAGATAGAACATGGGGGAATAGCTGATTTATGCGATTTAATATGGTATACTTAAAGTGATAATATTTATTTGGGTTGGTTTAAATGGTTATGGTGTGTGATTTAATTTAAATGGTTAAGGTCTTGTCACAAGTTTAGTTTATGTCATATTAATTAATGGTTTGTGGATGGATGGTTTTATGATCTATGTTATGAAGAATATGAATCATTAACATGTTACGGTCTTTGCGACCTCATTACGGTCTCCGCGACCTCGTTACGATCTTCTCGACCTCATTACGGTCTTCTCGACCTCATTACGGTCTTCTCGACCTCATTACGGTCTCTGTGACCTCTTTGTGGTCTCCGCGACCTCGTTACGGTTTCCGCGACCTCGTTACGTTCTCCGCGACCTCGTCATGGTCTCCTCGACCTCTTTACGGTCTCCGCGACCTCATTACGGTCTTTGCGACTTCATTACGGTCTCATACGACCTCATTATATAGAACAAAGTATGGCTTTGTGGTGATGAAAATGTTTAAGCCTCAATGGATGGAGATTTTATGAAAATGTTTAAGCCTCAATGGCTGGAGATTTTATATAAAGGTTTAAGCCTCGACGGCTGGAGATTTTATGGTAATTGGTTAAGTCTCAACGCTTTCATTATGTCGGTAGCTAAATCATATACCCTCAGGGGCGGACAATTATTCATATACCCTTAGGGGCGAGCACTAATGTATAACTAATTATACCCTCAGGGGCGGATACTTGTTTATGTACCCTTCAGGGCGGATACCCATTGTTGATTTATGTACCCTTCGGGGCGGATGGTTGTTTTATTACCCTTCGGGGCGGGTAGGTGTTTTATTATTACGCTCAGGGGAGGATATTCACTATTGTACCCCCCGGGGCGGATACTTATTTATGATATATAATGGAGATTTCGGAACACTTCGCAATATTTTTTACGGCTTTTATGGATATGGAATGAATGGATGGATGAAGAACATGTTTGATTTGCATGTACTTTCATGAGCTCAAGCATGTTTATGGTTTCTATGGACATGGAGGTGAATGGTTTAGTGAATAGCATGTTTGATTTACATGGTTTTGTACAATTTTGAGTATGTTTGATTTACATAATTTCCTCAGTCATTGTGGTTTGTGTAGATTTATATGCTTTACTCATATATGTGTAGGAACATATTTGACTTATATGTTCTTACACTCTCTTCGAACATGTTTGATTTACATGTTCTTGGCAGACTCTGTGCTTGTTATTTTGTTTGATTGATCTTGCGACCTATGTGTAAAACAGGTTTACTTAGCATTTCCTTTAACATGTTGCTGATAGGTAACCTGGTTGAACTACTTGGTTGCATTAACTTGGGGGGACTACGTAGTTTTCTTGGTCATCTTTGGTTTAATTTTATTGAGTTGACGCGACCTTGTTGCTTCACCTTTCTTGCATTATTTGGACATGGGGGACTAAGTGGTTTTCTCAGTCCCATGATATTATTATATGGTTTCACCTAGATTGTGTATTCTAAATATTTTATTTGGTTCAAATTATTCAAACTCGGGGGACTGAATGATTTTTCTGGGTCATATGTGGTTTAATATGGTTTTTGCTTGATTCAACATGTCAACTTGTGTCAGGTCGGAATTAATTTTGTGATACACATTACTAAGCTAAAGCTTACATAGATCGTAATATATTCTATGAGAGTGTTATGGGCTAACGCTTTTGTTAGGATCGTGATGGTTTATATGGAATGGGATGACGCTTTTATTAGATCAACGATAATTTATGGATGCAATGGTTTTTTTGGCCGACCTATTTTAGGTCGATGATGTCTTTATGATTTATGGTATTATGGTTTTTTGTGATTTCATGGTTAATAAAAGCTCGTTGGTATTAATGGTTATGGAGCGATGCTTAAGTAATAAGTTATGGGATATGGTCTTATAATTTTATGAAATGGGTAATGGTCTTTAGGTTTATGGTATTGATCTGACAAATATTCGGATCATCGAATATGCGGGTTTTATTTGGACTCAATATGCGACCTCTTCTTCTGGAAGGTGAAATCCTTCTGGGGGTGAGTGAGTTGGTTTTGAGGGTATCAACCTTTCATATAGGAGTGACGAGCTCTTATGTGAGTTGGCGAGCTCTTGTCAGATAACTGGTATTATAACAGCTCGGTATTGAAAGCTGGGCTATTGTGGATTATGGTATAGGGTCTTGGCGAGCTAACGAAATAATTTATGGTTATAAGGCGATGCTTAAGTAATATTTCATGGTTATGTTTTATGGTATGGAATGACTTTTTGGCTGTTTGGGTCGAGTAAATAGTTTATGGATTTTTATCTTTATTTCTTATATATTCTACCTGATTTCGTACCTCAATCAGCCAGAATATGGGGGACTAGTTGATACGACATGAAATGCCGGCTTTAGTTTGTTTCAGCCCAAAAAGTGAACTACCTGAATAACACTTGAAAGCCCAAGAGCTTCCTGAACCTACACCACAAAAATAGATTAGAAAGGACCACCGGTGGTTTTCCGGTGGAAACCTCTCCGATGCTTAAGTCAGTCAGCGTTTGAGGTGTTTTCCAGAAAATAAGAAGGAATGTTTCAAGAGAAAGACATACCTCTCTCAGCCTTGGGGCTGAGATATTTATAGCTTATTCCCGTGGGGACCCCATCCGGGATCCCAGGAACACGTGCCGCGAATCATGGGCCGTTTGGGGAAACAGTTTCTGAACAAGTGGTCCCACTTGTTCCTTCTTGAGTAAGCCGAAGGTCAGGTCTGACCAAACCAGGGAATCTTTCTTAAGCGGGCAGGTCGGCCCTGTCTCCCCATTTTCAATCACTACTGGCTTCAGCCCTTTCCCCATCCAGATCTGGCTGGAATATCTAGAAATCCCCTAGTGGGGACCCCCTTTCCGGGATTTCAGGAATAAGGCCCATAAGACAAGGATCGTCCAGGTAACGAATGGTCCCCCATTTGTCTTTTCCTATTAACAATCAATCAGGTCTGTCTATGGCCACTTTTCTTTCAAGAGAGATTTGACCATGCCTTTTCCTTTTACACGCCAGTTCATTAACTCTTACCGCCCTTACTATTAAATGCAGGTCTACCTCAATCAAGGTCTTACTAGTACTGCCCTATCACAGTTATATGGTAATAAAATAATAAAAGGATGGAAGATTAGAGGTCCCGGTATATATGGTAAAATATAATTATGGTTATTATGGAATTATGGGAACTAAGAATCCTAATATGGGAGTATTTTCTTATTATCCTTATTGAGTATAATTAGGAGATTTAATCCAACCTTGGGAAGGAATCCTATTGTTTGGTGTACAAGTCACAATAATCTTATAAATAGTGGATTTAGGCACTTATTTCACAAGGTGAACAGCTCTTATATCTCTCAGGCCTTCAATATCTCTCTCTTTTTATGATGAATCATAGAGCATATATTATTCTTTCATCGCTACTTACTATTTATGAATTATATATTTATGGTGACCTCTCCTCTAGGATAACTCCTTTAGGAGAGACGAGCTCTTATGGTTTACCAACTCGGCGCTGAGTGGTTGCTTGGCGTTGGGTGTTGGGCTTTATGATTTCTTGACCGGAACGGGCTAATAATGGATGATATTGTGGGGTCCCGACAGACTATGGTTTTAAAATGGCTCAGGCCTCAGTCTTTCTTTTAAATTTATTTTGGGGTATTTTATGTATTTTGATCTCTCGCACTCGCTAACTTAAGCATCGGAGGGCGTACGCGGGGTCGTCCACCACCCTGGTGTTAGGTGTTGTTTTGCAGGATTGATCAGGTCGCTGTAACGTAATTTGAAGTAATTCAGGTCGCTGTAACATAATTTGAAGCAATTCAGGTCGTTGATCTCTTATTTGAGGTTAGTACTCCATATTCTTGGTAACCAATCTTTTTGATTTTATCAGAGTTTGATTCCAGATAAGGTTCTACACCGAAATTTGCACAACTTTATATATATGACACTGCAAACAAAATTTAAATCCTAATTAATTCGTTTAGGTATGATTTTCAACTTTATGAATTATCATTGGTTATTCAGATTAATTTATGATTTATTTAAGTATTCGTATTTTATTATTTACATTTTTGCAGAAAAGGCAATGAAAATAACTATCTCTATACCGAAATTATAGTTGAACTCAAATACATGTTAGATAGGAAAATAAACTGATTAAGACATTTAGAAATTTCAAATACAAGTTTCCAAAGATGTTGTTGTTGAGATAAAATTACATCTTATTGGTATAATAGGAACAGATGCAAAATGCACAATCTGCCCGAAGCCGATGAACTTGCCATCTTAGTTGTTGGTGATTTTGAAAAATATATTGGTGATAGAGATATTATATTAGAAATAAAATCTGGCAAATTGAAATGTATCAATGAGTTGCATCCATCTTACCTTACTTTACAGTATCCACTATTATTTCTTCATGGTGGAACTAGTTATAGAAAGATATACCTTATTCTGACAATCAAAAACTGATAGGAAATGGAAAAAATTATGTGAGTGAGAGGGAGTTCTTCTTGCACCGATTTACATGAAAGGGTAGCCGAGTCACCTATTATCCTCTCTTGCAAAATAATTACACAACAATTCATAGTTGATGGATATACAATGGTTGAATCTGCTAGATTATGGTATGTCAAAAAATAAAAAGAGTTACAGAGTGAGAGGTATAATAAAATTGATGATGCGGTAGTATGTGGTGAAATAAATTGTTGCAGCCTGGGTAATAGAGTTATCATGCCATCGACATTTACCGGTGGTGCATGATATATGATTCATAATTACCAAGATACTATAGTGATTTTTCGATAGGCTGGATATCCAGATTTGTTCATAACATTCACGTGCAATCCTAAATGGCCAGAGATTATACAGTTTGTCCAGAGCAGTAATCTAAAGTCAGAAGATCATCCTGATATAGTTTCAAGAATATTCAAAATGAAGTTGGACGATTTAGCTAGGGATTTACGTGATAATGAAATATTTGAAAATATAAGAATATCAAAACATAAATTTAATAAAATTATTATTTAAATGCTACTTCTATACATCATCATCATTCATTTTTTAACTTTTCAACTTATGTACTTATTTACATTATGGAGTTCCAGAAGCGAGGCCTTCCCCATGTCCCAGTTCTTCTATTTTCATCTAAAAAGGATAAATGCCCTAATGAAGTGGTATTGATTGAGATTCCTGATGAAAAGGAAGATCTAATATATTATGTAGCAGTTTTAGAGTTTATGATTTATGCAAATTTGATGCAAACATTGATATTTTGCAAGATATCCACTCACCCAAGTTCTTATACATAATCAAGTGTTATGGGTTGCTGAATCATGAGCTACGATTGAAAGTTGGTGCACCGGTCATGTTGTTGAGAAATATTGACCATTCACTTAGTTAGTGCAATGGAGCAAGATTAGTTATTACGGAATTGGGTGATCATATGTTTTGGAGGAAACAATTCTCCAAGAAAGCAACGCAGGTGAATTAGTACTCATTCCACAAATGATCGTAACACCATTGGATCCTAGGTTGCCTTTTAAGTTCCAACGACGATAATTTCCACTACATTGTGTCATATGCAATGACAATTAATAAAAGTTAAGGTCAATCTCTATCTCATGTAGGACTTTTTTTGAAAAAATCTATTTCTAATCATGGTCAACTGTATGTTGCAATATCAAGAGTGACCAAACCGAAAGGGGTTAAAAAAGATTTATTTGCGATGATGATAACAACGTAGAAATAAAATTACGAATGATGTGTACATGAAAGTATTTCATAATTTGTACATTACAATTTTCCAATTAATTATATTTTTATGGGAAAAATATTTTTTGCAACCTGTACTATAGACGTTTTCACGCTTTGCAACCTTATATTTTTTTCGTTGTCAATTGCAACCTATACTATATTTTTGCAACCTAGAGCATGGAAAATAAAGCGTGAAAAAAAAAAGTTTAGGTTGCAAAAGTGTAGTACAGGTTGCAATTGACAACGAAAAAAACATAAGGTTGCAAAGAGTGAAAACGCCTATAGTACAGGTTGCAAAAAAATATTTTACCCTATTTTTATTAACCATTTTCTATATATGTTTAATAATTTGTCATTTTAGTTTTTGTTTTATTTTACTTTGGTATTTATATTATAAATTATTTAATATAAAAATAATATTTAAAAAATTGATAAATTACAAAGAAAACGCATTGAGTCCTTAGTCCTGACATAATTGTGTAAAAACAAACTAAAAGTGGTAGATGTCGCAATTCCTCCAAAACTTATCCCAATCTAACCCAATTGTCCAGAAAACCACAAGTTTTTTTTTGTTTGTTTTTTTTTTTTTTCCTAGATAATCAAACAATCAACCCCCCCCCCCCCCCCCCCCCCCAATGTATGTGAATTTAAGTTGAACAGACTGTTTGAGAATTCCGATTGTATATTCCTCGAGAGACGACTCGAGTCAAGTTGCCAAACTACGCGCGACCCCGTTCTCTTGCGGGCAAGCTATTGATCTTTTGACA
>BMAC01000007.1:2990328-3013215 GCA_014905375.1 Phtheirospermum japonicum | reverse complement strand
AATAGGGTTTTATTTGTGCCTTAACGTCATTTTCCAAGTCAACTACACACAGCGGTTTCAAAGAGATTTCAAATCAAGACTCATTCAAGTACATGCAAAGATGATAAACACTCAGGCTACTCACTGACTTTTTGCATGAAAAAGTTTTGAATTGACGCTGCTTTTAAAGTTTTGTAAAATCAATAGCGTCCAAGTACCATTTTATAATATATATAAATAATAATTTGAAAAGAATTATGTACTTATGCACGCTCAAAGACCAAAATATCAAATCATATATAGCTAACTTTGACACGCATGCCATACAAACACAAATTAGCGCAGAAATAGAAAACACAATCACGTAAAAATTGAAAAATTGCACATTGTTTTTAATCATAATCATACCCAACCATCCCCCCCTCTTGAAAAACCGGCAATCCCCTGATTGCCAAAAATATAAAGAAAAGCAATTCAAACAAGGAAAGGGTAAGAAAACGTCCCTGAAAAAAAAAAATGAATGGTCGAGACTTGTTCATTGAAGTTGTGTAACTCCACGTTCCCGGATCCTCGTGAATGGATTCGTCCTCAAAACATAACAACCAAAAAGAGAAATAAATAAGAATAAAGATTAGCAATAATAAATATATGAGATCGTTGCCACTGCTCTGTCAGCAAAACATCGAACAAAACGGCTTATCGAGAACCAAAGCTTCCGCCCAAGGCAGCCCGATCGCGAAGCGCAGGCAGCATCGACATGGCGTCGACATAGCGTCGACTGACGCGAGTCAGCATTGCGTCGACATAGCGTCGTCGCTCGCGTCGGTCGACGCGACAGCAGGTCGGCGAGAAATTGTTACCGTTCGTATTTTGGCGATTTACCCCTTGTTATGAGTGATATTTAATCATGGACAACTGCACAATCTCACAAGAAAATAAGAACTCCCGTGTGCAACAAATATGAAAAAGCAAGGCATACGAAAAATAAAATTTTATTAATTGCTAAAACGAAACAGGTAGACAACCGAAAGTAAACGAAATTGAAACTAAACGAAACAGGATAAGGTGGAAAGACAATTCCATGACTCGATAATGGAAAAACAGAAATAAATAAATAATGGCAAGCCCCTAAGAATCTAAGGGAATTTGGAGCCCAAATGCTCTAACGCGACTCTTCTCGCTAGCCTCATCCAAGCGCTGCTTCCAAAAATCCAAACTCCCCTCGTTCGCTCTGGTCCTCACGTTGAACTCATTGATGTAGGCCTCCAACTCCTCAATTCGCTGCAAGAAGTCAACCTTCTCCCCACGGAGGGCATGGTTACTTCGTAAGAAACGTATTCCATCTTGAGTCAAACTCTCTATCTCGGCTGCCGCCTCCTTCATCTCGGCTTCCGCCTCCTTCAGGTGCTTGTCCTTCACATCGTCCTCCCCCGATAAACGGAGCATTTCCCAAATCATCTCATTGTTGCTCTTAGTCAAGGTGGCGATCGTCTCTCGAGCCAGGAGAAGTGCGTCACGGAGCTCGTTCTTGGTTAAGGTACGTTCGTCAAGGTCCTCCCTTTGCTGTCCGAGGTCGTGCTCAATACCCCTCAAGCGTTGAATGGTGGTCCGTAGTTGAAGATTCATGTCCCTCAACCCATCGTTGATCGCCTCCTCCCTTCCCAATTGCTGCTTAAAAGCTTCGAGTTGGAGGGTATAGTTAACCTCGTCCAACTGATAATCTCCGACCAAATCGTTCGCCTTCTCGACCTCATCATGCAGCTGGTCCACCTTCTCGTTGTGTTCCTCCCTCAGCATCCACCTCTTCTCGTGGTTCTTGGTGTTTCTTGGAATTGGCCTCATGGTAAGGAAAAAGGGGTTGGGAGCGAAAATAATTTGGGGGGAGAAGAGATGAAGAGCTTTGAGAATAATGAAATTAAGAGTGGGAGGGCTGGGTTTATATAGGTGTCAAAAGACCTTAAAAATAGGAATCCTAAATTCACTCCAATTAAAGATAAGGGAAAACATATTTAGTTTCCTTATCTAATTAGAACTCCATTAAGACAAAAGATCTTGTCCCCAATCTTGACAAATTTCGTGCAAATAAATTCCTTAAATTCACTCACCTATTTAGAATAAAACTCCCAAAAATCGCAGCTAAAACTTACTAAAAATTTCTCACGCGCACAGGTGGCGTCGACGCCGCGTCGATGCTGCGTCGGTCGACGCGCGTGCCCAGGCTGCTTAGTTTCCGCGTCAGTCAGCGCGTGCGCCCAGGAGACGTCGATGTCGCGTCGACGCTGCGTCGGTCGACGCGGCTGCAGGCTGATTTTTAGCAGTTCTCCATTCTTCAAAAGATGAATTAGAATTTTCCCGACCTAAATCCTGTTCAAACACTTACAAAAAGTAGAGAAAAAGAAATAAATAAAAGAAAAGAAAATTAAAAATAAAGAAAATACAATAGCTTGGGTTGCCTCCCAAGAAGCGCATCTTTTAACGTCGTTTGCTCGACGCAACTGTGCCGTGATTAAATTGCCAGCGGAGGTGGGTCCCCCATCGCCCATACTTCACGATCTTGATTTGTTGACTCTCCGTCACGGTACAATTTCACTCGATGCCCATTAACTTGAAATGTCGATTCTTGCTTTTCATCGTAAAGGGTAACAGCGCCAAACTCGTTGATTTCTTTTATTACGAACGGTCCACTCCTCTTTGATTTTAGTTTCCCTGGAAAGAGTTTAAACCGTGAGTGAAAGACTAGGGCTAACTTACCTACCTCCAAATGTTTGTTGACGAGTTTCCGGTCATGGTAGACTTTGGTCTTCTTCTTTTTCCTCCATGCAGTTTCATAGGACTCGTTTCTTATCTCCTCAAGTTCAGTTAGTTCCAACTTCCTATACTCGCCAGCCTCGTCATAATTCATGTTCAATTTCCGAATTGCCCAACCAGCTCGATGTTCTAGCTCAACGGGCAAATGGCAAGCCTTCCCATAGATTAGGCGAAAAGGGCTCATTCCAAGCACTGTCTTGTAGGCTGTTCGGTATGCCCACAGTGCGTCGACAAGTTTGACTGCCCAATCCTTTCGACTTGGCCCGACTGTTTTCTCGAGAATGGCCTTAAGCTGACGGTTGCTCGTTTCGACTTGGCCAGACGTTTGAGGGTGGTAAGGCGTATCTACCTTGTGTCGAACCCCATACCTCTTCATCAACCTTTCAAAAGCCTTGTTACAAAAATGGCTCCCTCCATCACTTATTATCGATTTCGGCACCCCGAATCTACTGAAAATATTTTCTTGGAGGACCTGGTTCGTACCTTTGCTGCTTCTTTTTTATCATTTGGCAAGACTCCCTGTTCTAGGTATGTCTTTATGGGAGAGTGCCAATCATCTCTCTCCATAACTGAGCCTACCTGCTCTGTCCCGAATTCTCCGCCCGCCTGTAGCAAGGTAATCACCTTCTCTTGACAATCTGAAGCCGAGCTGGCCACCTTTGCCAGGAAGTCAGCCCATCCATTTTCCTCTCTAGGAATCTAGAGGACTGTTAACTCTTTCATTCCCCTGGCCAGCTCTCTGAATTTGACCAAGTACCTCTGCATATGTTCCTCCCTTGTCTCGAATTCTCCATTAATTTATTTGCAAACAAGTTGAGAATCGACCTTGGCACATACGTGATCCGCGCCCAGGTCTTTCGCCATCTGAATACCTCTTAGAAGAGCATCGTACTCAGCAGAATTATTAGAGAATGTTGTATTTAGCCGAATAGCAAATTCAGTAGACACACCTTCTGGATCAATCAGAACAATTCCAGCTCCACAGCCCTGATTACAGACAAAGCCATCTGTGAAGATTATCCATTTCTTTAGTTCTTCGGGAAGGCCAGCCATTTCTTGCATGAAGTCAGCCAAGGCCTGAGCTTTAATTGCTGTTCTGGTCTCAAAGCTGATATCATATTCACTTAGCTCGATTATCCATCTGACCAGTCTTCCCGACGCCTCTGGCTTATCCATGACCGCTTTCAAAGGCAAATTCGTTCGTACAATTATAGTATGCAAAAGGAAATACGGACGTAATTTCTGGGTCGTTCCTACGAGGGCCAGTACAGCCCGTTCTACCTCTACATACCTTACTTCGGCATCATGCAAGACCTTGCTCCAGTAATAAACTGGTTTCTGCATCCTCCCCTCTTCTCGAAGTAAGACAGAACTAACTGCCTGTTGCCCTACTGATAAGTACAAAATGAGGGGTTCTCCTAGAACAGGCTTTGTTAGCAAGGTCATGCTAGCCAAATGCTCCTTCAATGCATTAAATGCTTCCTCACACTCATCGTTCCACTGAAATCTTTCTTTCTTCCTCAGAGCTTGAAAGAATGGTAAGCTCCTTTCTGCAGACCTGGACACAAATCTACTTAACGCGTTAATACGCCCTGCTAAGCATTGCATTTCTTTCACATTCCTAGGCGCCCGCATGTCCATATTTGCTCTGACCTTCTCAGGATTTTCCTCGATACCCTTCTCCGTGACCATGTAGCCCAGGAATTTGCCAGCTCTAACCCCGAATGCGCATTTCATGGGATTAAGCTTCATCCTATACCGTCGCAGAGTATCAAAGGTCTCCCGCAGGTCTTCCACATGCGACGTTGCTTTCACGCTCTTAACCAGCATATCGTCCACGTAAACTTCCATGTTTCACCCAAGTTGATTCTTAAACATCTTATCAACCAAACGTTGATAGGTGGCTCCTGCATTTTTCAAACCAAAAGGCATCACAACATAGCAATACGTCCCCTTTGGGGTAATAAAGCTGACCCGCTTCCAATCATTTCTGGCTAATCTAATCTGGTGATACCCTTGGGATGCATACATCATACTTAAGAGCTCACATCCAGCAGTAGAGTCGACGAGCTGGTCGATTCTAGGTAAAGGATAGTGATCTTTCGGGCAAGCACGATTGAGATCTCTGAAATCGATACACATGCGCCAGTCCTCCTGAGTCTTGGGAACCAAGACAACATTAGAAAACCATTCAGGGAATTGTATTTCCTGGATGTTCTTAGCCTTTAGCAGCTTTTCCACCTCAGCCTCTATGACAGCCTCCTTCTCAGGCCCAAAATTGCGTTTCTTTTGCTTTACTGGCTTTGCATCCGAGCTGATGTTGAGGTGGTGCTCTGCCACCTCTGGGTCGATCCCTACCAGATCTTCTGGGGACCAAGCAAACACATCCGCGCTGCTTCTCAACAGTGTAACTAGATCTGTCAAAGTTTCCGGACTGAGGGTTGTCCCTACTCGAAGGACCCGACTCTCATCCCCTGGGATTACTTCGACCATCATCAGCCCTTCCTCTCTATTAGCCAGATCTATCTTTGGCGGCTCTACCCTAGCCCTTTTGCTCAGTCTTTCTTCCTCCTCATTCCTCCTGATGCACTCTACATAGGTCTGTCTTGAGGCATACTGGTCACCCCTGACCTCTCTCGTTCCATATTCCGCCAGAAATTTCATCTTCATATGAAAGACACATATAACAGCCTGGAACTGGCTCAAGGATGGCCGACCCAACATGACATTATAAGAAGAAGGTGCATCCACTACCAAGAAACGCACCGTTCTTGTCACCCTATACGGCTCTTCTCCTAACGTCACGAGGAGCCTCACCGCTCCCAAGGGCTTCAGGTCTCCCCCTACAAAACCAACTAGAGAGGTGGTGACCTCTTCCAGCTCAACGTTCATTTTCAACTGCCTAAAGCAATCATAAAACAAAATGTCGGCAGAACTCCCAGTATTCACGAAAATTCTACGGACATTATAATTAGCGATAGTTGCAGTTATAACCAGAGCATCCATGTGAGGGGCTAGAATACCATCGCCATCTTCTGACCCAAAACAGATGTTAGGGGTAGAGGTCATTTGTCCCACGTCATGTGATTTTCGAACTAGGTCTCTTGCGGCTCTGACATAACTGTGTTTTGTCCGCTTGGAATGCTCCTCCAATTCTCCTCCGGTAATCATCTGGATTTCTCCATGGATGACCTGGGTCTGATCAGATCTTCTTACTCCAGTTCGCACCCTATCCTGGCTGCCCCTATTTGTCAGGGACCGATCATAATTCTTGTTGCCAGACCTGGCTTCCTCTCTCCTCATTCGAACATACTCCTTTAAATGTCCGGCCTGAACTAGCCTCTCCAACTCGTCCTTTAGATGGGTACACTGGTCATTGTCGTGCCCATACTCATTGTGGAAGCGACAGAAACGATCTGATTTTTCCTTCCTGGGCCTCTGCGATTAGGTCTTTGGCCACTTCAGGTCTGGATGCTTCTCAATTGTCTGTAAGATTTCTCCTTGTGGGGTTGCTAAAGGAGTGTATTTATCAAAGCGAGGCCTCCCTCCAGACAGGTCTGGCCTAAGCTTTTTTACAGCTCCCATGTCCTCGCGATCATGCCTTTCTCTCTTCCTTTCTCCCTCATCCTTGATCTTCAAAGCTTCTTCCAGATGGATATACTTTTCCGCTCTCTCCAAGAGCTCCCAAAATTTCAGAGCTGGTTTCACCACCAGCGACTCAAAGAAATCCCCTCGCTCAAACCTTGCGCTAGAGCATTCACCAACAGTTCTTCAGACGCAGAGGGCACCTCTAACTTAGCGGTTGTAAACCTGTTGATATAAGCGCGGAGGCTCTCATTCTCTTTCTGCTTCAAACTGAAAAGTTCAAGCGGCATTTTCTGATACTTTCTACAGCTCGTGAAATGGTGTAAAAAGCTGAGCTGAACTCGTCAAAATTGCTGATAGACCTCGGCAGCAGCTGACTAAACCAGAGCTGCGCTGATTTAGTAAAAGTCATCGGAAAGACCCGACACATGACAGCGTCTGAAAATTTATGTAGGGCTGCCGTGATCTCGAAGCGACTGAGATGGTCCCACGGGTCCGTGGTTCCATTGTACTCGAAGCCTAGGGAGCGATATGAAGCCGGCGCATCATCTCGCATAACTTCCTCAGTAAACGGCGTATCCCTTCTCGCCGGGATCACACTGCCAGTCGCCATTTTTCTCTTAAACTCCCTCACCTCTTTTTGCAGACTCTGCATCTGTTCAGCCAGACCTGGATTAGTCTGGCTTGAATTCTCGCTGTCAGAGGTGGAGAAGTGCTCTTCCCCGTCACGTAAGGGAGCCTGATCCGCATGCTGTCCTCGCAATGGCTCCGTTTCCACCACCGGGACAGTTCTTGCTGGTGGTGTGTTGGATGGCGGCGTCGCCATCTCCGCGAACTTCTTTTCCACCACCGTCTCCACGACTTTGCCGATTAGCTCCGAGAGCTGCAAAAGGAAGGATTCGTTAAATGAACCACCCGTGGCTGGCACAGATCTACTGAGTGGGGGCGGCGTAGCGCCTGGCGCAGTCCCTGTCGACGGCGCTGTCTCTCCTGGTCCCATCGCCGACGTATCTGTCGACCTGGGCATCCCCCATGGCGCGGCGGAACTAGGGGTTCCACCGATCTCACCCACCAAGTTCCGTCATAAACCGTCTGAAGCCATGAAATAAACAGAAAATCTCACCTCTTAACTTGATCGACTTTCCCACAGACGGCGCCAATTGTTTCAGCCCAAAAAGTGAACTACCTGAATAACACTTGAAAGACCAAGAGCTTCCTGAACCTACACCACAAAATAGATTATAAAGGACCACCGGTGGTTTTTCGGTGGAAACCTCTCCGATGCTTAAGTCAGTCAGCGTTTGAGGTGTTTTCCAGAAAATAAGAAGGAATGTTTCAAGAGAATGACATACCTCTCTCAGCCTTGGGGCTGAGATATTTATAGCTTATTCCCGTGGGGACCCCAGCCGGGATCCCAGGAACACGTGCCGCGAATCATGGGCCGTTTGGGGAAACAGTTTCTAAACAAGTGGTCCCACTTGTTCCTTCTTGAGTAAGCCGAAGGTCAGGTCTGACCAAACCAGTGAATCTTTCTTAAGCGGGCAGGTCGGCCCTGTCTCCCCATTTTCAATCACTACTGGCTTCAGCCCTTTCCCCATCCAGATCTGGCTGGAATATCTAGAAGTCCCCTGGTGGGGACCCCCTTTCCGGGATTTTGGGAATCAGGCCCATAAGACAAGGATCGTCCAGGTAACGAATGGTCCCCCATTTGTCTTTTCCTATTAACAATTAATCAGGTCTGTCTATGGCCACTTTACTTTCAACAGAGATTTGACCATGCCTTTTCCTTTTACACGCCAGTTCATTAACTCTTACAGCCCTTACTATTAAATGCAGGTCTACCTCAATCAAGGTCTTACTAGTACTGCCCTATCACAGTTATATGGTAATAAAATAATAAAAGGATGGAAGATTAGAGGTCCCGGTATATATGGTAAAATATAATTATGGTTATTATGGAATTATGGGAACTAAGAATCCTAATATGGGAGTATTTTCTTATTATCCTTATTGAGTATAATTAGGAGATTTAATCCAACCTTGGGAAGGAATCCTATTGTTTGGTGTACAAGTCACAATAATCTTATAAATAGTGGATTTAGGCACTTATTTCACAAGGTGAACAGCTCTTATATCTCTCAGGCCTTCAATATCTCTCTCTTTTTATGATGAATCATAGAGCATATATTATTCTTTCATCGCTACTTACTATTTATGAATTATATATTTATGGTGACCTCTCCTCTAGGATAACTCCTTTAGGAGAGACGAGCTCTTATGGTTTACCAACTCGGCGCTGAGTGGTTGCTTGGCGTTGGGTGTTGGGCTTTATGATTTCTTGACCGGAACGGGCTAATAATGGATGATATTGTGGGGTCCCGACAGACTATGGTTTTAAAATGGCTCAGGCCTCAGTCTTTCTTTTAAATTTATTTTGGGGTATTTTATGTATTTTGATCTCTCGCACTCGCTAACTTAAGCATCGGAGGGCGTACGCGGGGTCGTCCACCACCCTGGTGTTAGGTGTTGTTTTGCAGGATTGATCAGGTCGCTGTAACGTAATTTGAAGTAATTCAGGTCGCTGTAACATAATTTGAAGCAATTCAGGTCGTTGATCTCTTATTTGAGGTTAGTACTCCATATTCTTGGTAACCAATCTTTTTGATTTTATCAGAGTTTGATTCCAGATAAGGTTCTACACCGAAATTTGCACAACTTTATATATATGACACTGCAAACAAAATTTAAATCCTAATTAATTCGTTTAGGTATGATTTTCAACTTTATGAATTATCATTGGTTATTCAGATTAATTTATGATTTATTTAAGTATTCGTATTTTATTATTTACATTTTTGCAGAAAAGGCAATGAAAATAACTATCTCTATACCGAAATTATAGTTGAACTCAAATACATGTTAGATAGGAAAATAAACTGATTAAGACATTTAGAAATTTCAAATACAAGTTTCCAAAGATGTTGTTGTTGAGATAAAATTACATCTTATTGGTATAATAGGAACAGATGCAAAATGCACAATCTGCCCGAAGCCGATGAACTTGCCATCTTAGTTGTTGGTGATTTTGAAAAATATATTGGTGATAGAGATATTATATTAGAAATAAAATCTGGCAAATTGAAATGTATCAATGAGTTGCATCCATCTTACCTTACTTTACAGTATCCACTATTATTTCTTCATGGTGGAACTAGTTATAGAAAGATATACCTTATTCTGACAATCAAAAACTGATAGGAAATGGAAAAAATTATGTGAGTGAGAGGGAGTTCTTCTTGCACCGATTTACATGAAAGGGTAGCCGAGTCACCTATTATCCTCTCTTGCAAAATAATTACACAACAATTCATAGTTGATGGATATACAATGGTTGAATCTGCTAGATTATGGTATGTCAAAAAATAAAAAGAGTTACAGAGTGAGAGGTATAATAAAATTGATGATGCGGTAGTATGTGGTGAAATAAATTGTTGCAGCCTGGGTAATAGAGTTATCATGCCATCGACATTTACCGGTGGTGCATGATATATGATTCATAATTACCAAGATACTATAGTGATTTTTCGATAGGCTGGATATCCAGATTTGTTCATAACATTCACGTGCAATCCTAAATGGCCAGAGATTATACAGTTTGTCCAGAGCAGTAATCTAAAGTCAGAAGATCATCCTGATATAGTTTCAAGAATATTCAAAATGAAGTTGGACGATTTAGCTAGGGATTTACGTGATAATGAAATATTTGAAAATATAAGAATATCAAAACATAAATTTAATAAAATTATTATTTAAATGCTACTTCTATACATCATCATCATTCATTTTTTAACTTTTCAACTTATGTACTTATTTACATTATGGAGTTCCAGAAGCGAGGCCTTCCCCATGTCCCAGTTCTTCTATTTTCATCTAAAAAGGATAAATGCCCTAATGAAGTGGTATTGATTGAGATTCCTGATGAAAAGGAAGATCTAATATATTATGTAGCAGTTTTAGAGTTTATGATTTATGCAAATTTGATGCAAACATTGATATTTTGCAAGATATCCACTCACCCAAGTTCTTATACATAATCAAGTGTTATGGGTTGCTGAATCATGAGCTACGATTGAAAGTTGGTGCACCGGTCATGTTGTTGAGAAATATTGACCATTCACTTAGTTAGTGCAATGGAGCAAGATTAGTTATTACGGAATTGGGTGATCATATGTTTTGGAGGAAACAATTCTCCAAGAAAGCAACGCAGGTGAATTAGTACTCATTCCACAAATGATCGTAACACCATTGGATCCTAGGTTGCCTTTTAAGTTCCAACGACGATAATTTCCACTACATTGTGTCATATGCAATGACAATTAATAAAAGTTAAGGTCAATCTCTATCTCATGTAGGACTTTTTTTGAAAAAATCTATTTCTAATCATGGTCAACTGTATGTTGCAATATCAAGAGTGACCAAACCGAAAGGGGTTAAAAAAGATTTATTTGCGATGATGATAACAACGTAGAAATAAAATTACGAATGATGTGTACATGAAAGTATTTCATAATTTGTACATTACAATTTTCCAATTAATTATATTTTTATGGGAAAAATATTTTTTGCAACCTGTACTATAGA
This sequence comes from Phtheirospermum japonicum, assembly GCA_014905375.1. Classification (NCBI taxonomy): domain Eukaryota; kingdom Viridiplantae; phylum Streptophyta; class Magnoliopsida; order Lamiales; family Orobanchaceae; genus Phtheirospermum; species Phtheirospermum japonicum. Next base: position 3,002,202 of record BMAC01000007.1, on the reverse strand, counting down.
CGTTTTCACGCTTTGCAACCTTATATTTTTTTCGTTGTCAATTGCAACCTATACTATATTTTTGCAACCTAGAGCATGGAAAATAAAGCGTGAAAAAAAAAAGTTTAGGTTGCAAAAGTGTAGTACAGGTTGCAATTGACAACGAAAAAAACATAAGGTTGCAAAGAGTGAAAACGCCTATAGTACAGGTTGCAAAAAAATATTTTACCCTATTTTTATTAACCATTTTCTATATATGTTTAATAATTTGTCATTTTAGTTTTTGTTTTATTTTACTTTGGTATTTATATTATAAATTATTTAATATAAAAATAATATTTAAAAAATTGATAAATTACAAAGAAAACGCATTGAGTCCTTAGTCCTGACATAATTGTGTAAAAACAAACTAAAAGTGGTAGATGTCGCAATTCCTCCAAAACTTATCCCAATCTAACCCAATTGTCCAGAAAACCACAAGTTTTTTTTTGTTTGTTTTTTTTTTTTTTTTTCTAATTTTATTATTATTATTATATATTATTATTAATATTATTAATATGTAGCTGTAAAAATCCTCTTGAGAAAAAGTGAAGAACTAAAGAAACTTTTTTTGGTTGTAACAGGCTCGTCTTTAGCAAATAGCAGATAATCTGGACCCGAGGATTTTTTTTTTCTTTTTTTCTTTTTTGCTTGTGATGAGTTATTTTATTCATGTTTCAACTGTATGATATGTTCTAAAGTGTTATAGTGTTTAATTTTCTAGGCTTTGGCCTTGGGTACCCGAATTTTGATGTTTGTTCTAATGTGCTTTTGAGAAAAATTTCTGCAACTTTTTTATGTTACTTTTTTGTATTTGACTTTGACTTTCAGCTTTTTTTCTTCAATAAGGTTGCTTCCCCAACAATATGTTTTTTTATTTTTTTTTGAATTTGCCTTTTAAATATAAATTCAGGCAAAAAGAAAAAAAAAAAAAAAAGAAAAAAGAACCGGTCATCAATCACATGCACTTAATTGTGAGGGTAAAAAGCGTCTTTTCAATTTATATCCTTTTTGATTTTTTTTCCTCCTCAATTATCCAATTTTTTATTTTATTGTCTTTGATTTGATTTTGATTCTCAAAATATTTTTTTTACTAAGTTACATTCTCAACTAAAGAGTTTTTTTTTTTGAAGTTGACTCCTCAGGCCAGTTTTTGATCCAAAATATTACGTTGGAGTTGAACACATAAGTTGCACGCTAGATTTTTTTATGTCAAATTTATTTATTCAATCATCCTACCAAGTTTCAAATTTCGGAAGAAAACATTTTGGTAGATAAAATTTAAATTTGGAGATAGTTGAGGAGAAAATTTCTTTTCCTTAAAAATTTGATAATAGTCATGTATAAGTTTATTACTTTCCTTGTACTATCAACATTGCGTGGAGAATAACTATTTCAGTTATGATTAAAATGAATAAGTATTTCATATATATGATTTATGTATTAATTAATTAATTAATTAATTAATCTCTCATTAAAAAAAAATCTAGCCGGTGTGTTAAACAGAAGTTTGAACTTGATTTAAGAAAGCATGTCGTATTGAAGTAGTGATATGACCTTTCACCTTTACAATGGTGTTGATCAGGGTAGGAAGCATCAATATCAATCATCAAAAAGTGATCGCTCGCAGCGAGACTTTAATAACCATTGTGGGATGTGCAAAGTAAAAGGTAGAAAATGACAAGGATTTTGGAAGCCCATCAACTTTCTTATTCATGGGCCCTCCACTGATAGATTTCGCGCCCAATTCTGTTTGCTCAGCTAATAAATCATTAATATTTCTGTTTACATTTTTGGAGTCTGGTTAAAACCTTTCAAGCTAAAAGAGGAAAACCCTTAATTGGAAGAAAAAAAAAAAAAAGAGTACCCAGAAAAACTGAAAGGCAAATAATGAGACCAGAAACAGAAACAAAATAAAAGTAACCACAAGTCGGTTAGAAAACCAAAAATAGCGCAAAGAGTTCAACCGCTCCTGTTTGTTGACGCGTCTGCTTTTATTTATAAATCATCATTGATTGTAATAATTGCTCCGTACACCTGTGATCACAGCATGCGCATTTGAATCGTACTACAAAATACTATTCATGAACCGCACTTTTATTTGCCTACACTATCTTTATTCCGCAGCCGAAGAAAATTAGCTTTCACTTCACGCGGTGCAAAGCCAAGTACGCAATAAACCGATACACGACCAACATCACCACCATGGCCGAGATATCGATCCACAGATAGTTCAAACCTATCGACTTGATCGCAGGATGATCCGAAACCCGACAATACGCTTTCGCCCCACACTCGTAGTACTCATGCTCATCGTACTGAATCCCAAGTAGAAGCTTGTAAAAATAGTAGCTGAAGCTCAGATATTTCAGCCAGACTATAAATATTGGGATCTGCTTCACATAATATCCCCCGGCCATACTAAACACGATCGTCGTCACCGAAGCCAAGGTCGCGGCTTGTTTGACGTCCATGAGCAACGCCCCAAACGCCAACCCGAGGCTCTGGGAAACAAGTACACTGAAGAGGACCACGAGAAGGGAGAGGACGAAGGCGGATGGGTCGGACTTAAGGCCGCCCATCCAATAGAAGATGCATGTGAAGGCGGTCGGGAGGGCGAGGTCCATGGGGAGATCACCGACCGTACGGGCCAGGAAGTAGGCGGAGAGGCGGTACATGCCGGACGAGCGTTCCTTGATCAGCATGCGTCGTTCTTGGGGGAATGTGAAGACCGCGTTGTATAGAGGGTAGAAGCCCCAAAACACCGAGAAGAAGAATAACATGGCGACCTACATGCATGCGCGGATTGGATTAGTTCCAGTGCAGTTTACATCAGTCTCTCGGGGTTGTTTATGTTAATTATCCTTTGCATTTTTTATATTCTTATGGAAAAGCTAGCTTACATGGTCATCAATGCGAGATGGCGGAGTGCGCCACCACAGAAGCCCGCCGAGTATTGCTACGCTTAGGACTTGGAAGATTCTTAGCTTGTTGAAGGCTTCGAATCTTCGCTCGCGCAATCCACGCAGAAGCAGGATTTTGAATTGATGCCACCAAGATGTGCGCCATTTCCTGGACTTGCCATCGTTCTCTGCATCGATCACCAGAAAATTGAGTGTGTGACATTAATAAACAAAGTGATTGTAAAGAACAGTGTTTTTAGTGTTTTCAGTGCCAACTTCTTGTGTATATGTATGAATGAATCAGAATCTTATAAGTTGAGGGAAGTGTGCTTTATGTATCTGATTCTGTTTACGGTTTGGCTTTTAAAGACAAATAAACACTTTTACAATTTATTTACCAAATATTATCTTTTAGGGAACTTCTACAGTGCCGTCACAATTGTTCACTTAGTAGGGTTTAATATGGACCATTAGATCAATTTTACGCTTTTTATATGTGGTTGTAAATGCAGGGGGGTGGGGGGCATGGTGCCGTAGAGTTTTCCTATCTCTTAAACTTCTGATTCTCAACTACTTTTATTTTATGTGAGTATACGGGACAAATGCAGACACTTACTAGGAGTTGCTTCTTTGGAATTGTCGTTGCTAACGTCCGAATTGCATAGCTCGATTTGCAGCCTTTCGGCTATGTTTATCTCATATGCAGAGATGAGAAATTCTCTCAGAGCTACAGGATCTTGTTGGGTGATGGCACTCTGGTCAGTAGCGTGCTCGAAATCAGGTCCGATTCCTGGGATTTTACAATTTAGTTAGGATCATCTTTTCAAATGATAAAAAGAAGAATTTGACATCTTTATTTTCTAAGAAGAGAATAAATTCTTAATTGCAACCTAAACAACGTAGTATATAAATATATATGTTCTTTTTATTTCGAATTGAGTTTTTTTTTTTTTTTTTTTTTTTTTTGTGCGCGCGCGCGCGCGCGTAGTTCTTGTGAACAACTAATCAACGTATCATATAATTACATGATTATCGTAAGGTAAGAAAATGATGCAGTATTGCTCAATCCGGAACATGATGAGCTGGTGGGGAACATTTAATCATGACCAAGTGGGGCTGGCTTGACGACCTTTCTATTCTTAAACTACAAAGTATTATTATATATATATGTTCACATGCATAAAGCACGGTCCAAAAGTAGAAACTCATGATCACTAATTACCGTTAGCCAGATCAAGCAAGAGGTCCGCAGGATTGACTGTGATGGACGTCCCAAACCCGACCGACGCGAAATACTCAACCGCGCCCCGACCCGGGCCGTAGTATATAGGCGAGCCCTGTGCCAGCACGAACCACCTTATCAAACATGTAGTAAATCCGGCTCGACGGGCTGGTGGATGGTGGTCACCCACGGTCCGGCCGCACCTCGCCAGCCCCTTGAGCGTGTTCACGATCCGGTGGGCCCCGGTCGAGTCGAGGCCTGAGGTCGGCTCGTCCAGCAGCAACAAGCTCGGGTTGATCAGCATTTCCTGGCCGATGCTCACCCTCTTCCGCTCCCCGCCGGAAATGCCGCGGAGGAACGGGCCCCCGATCACGCTGTTGGAGCACCTGGTCAGCCCGAGCTCGGATACGACGTCGTGCACGTGCTGGGCCTTTTCGTCCTTGGTTAGGGTTTGGGGCAGCCTCAGGAGGGCGGTGAAGAGAAGGGTTTCGAAGACGGTGAGGTGCGGGTATAGGACGTCGTCCTGGGTGACGAACCCGGTTTGGCGTTTGATGGAGCTTGAGAATGGGCGGTCGTTGTAGGTGATGTTTCCGGAGAGGCATCCGGTGAGGTGGCGCCCACCGAGGGCCGTCAAGAGGGTGGTTTTCCCGCTTCCCGACGGGCCGAGCATGGCTAGTAGCTCGCCGGGCCGCACGAACCCGGTTATGCCGTTGAGTATCATCTTGGTCGTTGTTGATTTTTGTGTTGTATGCGTTGATGGTTCTTTGCAGCAACTTGTTCCTTTGCTTTGGTGGTTTAACTTGTACACAATCCCTTCGAACTGAAAATAAAATAAGGAGATAACAAAATTAAGAAGAAGAAGATAACGAGAATATTTAATAGGATTAATTGTTGCATTGGGTTATCACGTGTGTTTTATGGAAGCTTCTATTAATCAGAAGTTTAAGAAATAATGAGGATATGGGCAATAGACATAAAAAAATAATAAAGGAACGCACATTTAAAATAACAAGTATTTCCCAAGAGAAACAAAATTAGATTAAGGCGTTGAGAAAAAAAGCAAATTACAAAAGTAAAAAATATCGTCGATGCACACATGAGAGAGAGACCTTAAGAGTAATAGGGTAAGAAACCCGTTGTAGATAGGACTGAGATTTGATGAGCATGGAGTAAGTTGGCATATCATGAGATGTGTCACATTCCTGCAGTTCAGCGCCATCATCATTTTCTGGTTTTGGAGCTGCAAGCGAGAGGGCCATGGCTGATGCCTTGATACTATCCTTTTTTCCTTTTTTTTTTGGGGGGTCGTAGTAATGATGGTTGTGACTTGATAGAAGGGAGTAGTTGAAGAGCTGCTTAATTTATAAGTGAACTGGTTACTACAATTATACAATATATATATATATATATATATAAGCAGAGGCTTAGAAAGAAGGATTAAAAATAAGGAAAAAAATGAAAAGTCCATGTGGGTTCCCACCTATTTCCTATGAATTAAAGAAACTTCTTATACTTGGTATAGAACAATTACTCAGGTGGTTGTAAATGGGTTTGACCATGTTTGATTTAGGTGTACAGGATTGAAAGTTTAAATTAATTCCACTTTCTTTTAGTAATCAGATTTTTAATACTCAAAATAAATCTTCTTCCATCTGATGCTTATCTTACTTTCAAACACCAATCTCTTTTATTTTATAATAATTATATTTAAATAATTAAATATTACTAAATTAAATATGATAATACAACATCATTTGTTATTTAAATATAATTAACATCAAATACAATATAATAATACATCACATCACCTTTCACACATGAATCATGTTGGTGTAAACCAAATTAATTAAATAAATTTAGTGCAAAAGTAACAGTAATGTCATTTAGTTCAAGAGTTATGTCTTATAATTCAAGAGTCAAGTCTTTTCATATTCCTATCAACTAGTATAAATAGAAATACATAATGTAATGAATAATACAATCAATCTTACTTTCCAATATATTTACTACAAACTGGCATCAGAGCCAGGTTAAAAAAAGTGAAAAAAAAAAAGAAAAAAAAATGTTCAACCAACTTGTTTCTCTTATCCCTCGCTTCAATGGTGAGGAATTCGATTATTGGAGTAATCTTATGAGATTATGTCATGAATCTCAAGATTTATGGAACGTCGTCGAAAAAAGTGTAAGAACACCTAATGATGAATTCGCATTAACTGTTGCTCAAAGAGATATCGTGAAGAGCACAAAATAAAAGGATCGAAAAGAACTTTTTCAAATTTATCAAGCACTTGAAATTCTTGTTTATGAAAGAATATAGAAAGTTACAAGTGCTCAAGACGCATGGATAGTATTGGAGACAACATATTCTAGCCAAGATCAAGTGAAGAAAGTTCGTCTACAATCTCTACGAGCGGAATCCGAGAAATTGGAGATGCATAAGAAAGAGAAGATCTCGTAATATTTTACCCAAGTAACTTAAGTGTCTAATCACATGGCTTCAAATGGCGAAGTCCTAGAAGCTCAAAGAGTGGTTGAGAGAATTCTACGAAGTATGCCAAGTAAGTTCGATCATGTTGTTGTGGCTATCGAGGAGTCACAAGATATTTCCCCAATGTCCATAGAAGGCTTACAAGGAAGATTGGAGGCTCACGAGGTTAGAATTATTCAACGAAGTCCTCAAAATAACTCTACACAAGATCAAGCTTTAAAATACTAATTTTCTTCTACGGGAGGCCGTGGGTTTTATCATGGTCAGGAAGAGGTCGTAATCAAAGAAGTGGTAAACAATCATACGATCAGCAAATGCAAGGAAAAGAGATGATGAGTCTCAAAAGGAGGAGAGACAATCTTTTCACAATAATCAAAGAGGTGGAGGCCGATGTACCTACAAAGATAGGAAACCATATATTGAGTGTGATCATTGCCATAAATCTGGTCATAAAATATATAATTTTTTGGAAAAGTATCCGGAGAAAAAACTCGAGACAGGGTTTCTACATCAAAATGAAGTTGAAACCTCTGAGACTTTATTAATTGCTTCTGATGGCAATGTCAAAAATATTTGGTACTTGGATAGGTGCAAGTCGTCATATGGCTGGAAATAAAGATTTGTTTTCAACACTTGAAGGAGCGAATCATGGTCAAGTGATGATTGGATATGCCAAATCATACAAAATCTAAGGTGTTGGAGATATATCTTTCAAGACGAAGACCGACAAAATTGACAAAATGTCAGAGGTGTACTATGTCCCCAGATTGCATAGTAATTTACTAAGCGTCGGCCATTTATTGAAGAAAGGCTTTGATACTCGCTTTGTTGGAGATATGTGCATCATGAAAAATAAAAATCATCATATTGGAAATATTAGATTGGGATCGAATAATTTATTCCCTATTAAACTTGATGTCGTGAATGTCAATTGTTATCTCACTTTTGAAGACCAAGTTTCGAAGTTGTGGCATGAAAGATTCGGGCACCTAAGTTATCGATGTTTAAAAGAGTTGTCCAAAAATTGCATGGTTCAAGGTCTGCCCAAAATCGATGTGATCGATGAAGTGTGTGAAGAATGTAAATTGGGGAAACAACAGTGTGAATCTTTCCCATCTAAATCAAAGTGGCAGTCGCAATCACCTTTGGAGCTAGTACACACTGATCTTTGGGGTTCTATGTAAGTTCCATCGCTTGAAGGAGGTAAATATTTCTTGTTGTTCGTCGATGATTATATAAGAAAAATTGGGTCTTTATTGTCAAAGAAAATCTCAAGCTCTTTCATGTTTCCAAGAGTTCAAGATCCAAGTTGAGAAATCATCTGGCTTTCAAATAAAGAATTTGAGAAGCGATTGTGGAGGAGAATATGTCTCTTCTTTATTTGAAGATTTCTTCAAAAATCATGGGATTAGGCATGAATTGTGCTCGTTATACACCGCAATAAAATGGTGTCGCGGAGCGTAAAAATTGAACAATAATGAATACAATGCATGTTGAGAAAGAAAAATGTACCGCTGGAGTTTTGAGCTGAAGTCATGTCTTGTGCTGTTTATTTGATAAACAGGTCACCAACAAAGAATTTGAAGAATTTCAACTCCAAACGAAGTTTGGTATGGCAAGAAATCGAATGTTAGTCGTCTAAGAATATTTGGTTGTCTTGCATACTCACATGTTTCAAATGTATTGAGATCGAAGCTTGATGACAAATCAAAAAAATACATTTTCATTGGTTATAGCCAGAAAACTAAAGCATTCAAACTTTAGAATCCGAGGTCAAAGAAAGTTGTGATTAGTAGAGATGTGCGCTTTGACGAAAAGGTGTGTTATGATTTTTTAGATTCTTCTGGGATATCAAATTAGTTAGTTCTTGAAGTTGAATGCGATAAAGTTCAACCTTTGCAATATGAAAATGACAAAGTTGCCGAGCCTTGTCAAAATTTCCCAGAGTCAATACCAATGAAAATGAGAAGTCTAATGGATATTTACAATGAAACTGAAGAGATGAAAACTGACGACTATGTGTATTTTACATTTTTTGTGGGAGAAGATCCAGTTTAATATGAAAAAGCCTCAAAAAAAGAAAAGTGGATTGAGGCTATGGATGAAGAAATCAAGTCCATTGAGAGAAATAATAATGGATAGAGGCTGCAAATGAAGAAATATATGAAGGAGAATTAAATCTCAATTATTGCCCAAATGACGAACAATTGACCGATATTTTTACAAAATCACTTGGAAGGCATGTTTCTCGAAAAATATCGAAGTTTTGGGAGTACGAAGCAAATTTGGTTTACGAGAGGCAATGTTGGTGTAAACCAAATTAATTAAATAAATTTAGTCCAAAACTCATGTCATTTAGTTGAAAAGTCATGTCTTTTAGTTCAAGAGTTATGTCTTATAGTTCAAGAATCATGTCTTTTCATATTCCTATCAACTAGTATAAATAGGAATACATAATGTAATGAAATATACAATCAATCTTCTTACTTTCCAATATACTAGTATTGTACCCGTGCGTTGCACGATAATTTTTTATTTTATTTTATTTAAAATAAAAAGAATTATTTAAAATATATTAAAATATTTAAATAAGTAATTGTATATATTTATAATTAAGTTATATATATCTTTGTGTCTGTGTGTGTATTTCGGTAAGAACCATCACTGGTTCTCACACCAGAGATGGTTTTACCATAACTGCTCCCTATATATAAACCATCTAAATATTATTTAAATATCGAATAGTATTCAAAATGATATAACCTGATTCATAAAAGGATTGTTATTAGATGAAATATACTTTACAAATTATGATAAATTTCCTTATACACAACATTTGTAGATTTGTTACTATATTTATTCTCATCATCGTCGATCAATATTTGTAAACCCATACGATTGGTCACCCTTGATATAGTAACGTATAACTGACCATGGCTGAAAACAGGCTTCTTCAGGAAAATTCCAACGTGAGAGAGATATTGTCCTTTAATTTTGTTGATCATCATAGTATATGACACGATCAGAGGAAATTGTCATTGTTGGAACTTGAAAGGGAACCTCGAATTGGATGGTGTGACGGTCATTCTAGTGATTAATAATAATTCACCTGCATTGCTTCCTTGAGAAATATTAGCTTATACAATATGACCGTCAAGTTAACAACTAACATTACACAACACAAGGGAATGATCAATATTTCTCAACAACATGAGTTAAATTCTAATTTTTAGTTTTAGCTCATAGAGGCAATCCATAACATTTAATGGTATTTAGAAACTCTAGTAAGTAGACGTCATACAATATGCCAATGTTTGAGTCAGATTTGCATGCATTATTAGAGCTAAGATATACTTCACATTCTCCATAATTTTATGACATGATATATTTATTAATCAAATCGACGACATCAAGTGTTGAGGAAAGAATAGCCTGACCCTCCAAATAAGCGAAACATTAAGTAGTTTTTCCAAATTGTGGATATGTGCTCGCCACAATTGATAGAACATGGTCACCATCATCTTTCAATAATAGATAACTTAGATTTCAATTTGAACGATACCATCATTTTGTCCTCCAACTATTACATCTCATATACTATTTATCAAGTTGAAAACTTTATTTAACTTGACACAATTGGGATCTGAATTGTGATTTTGCAGCACCACATTCTTGGTCTACTTCAAAAATATGTAATGAGTCCATAAATGCGAACATTTGATCACTGTGTGAACTATGTCTGGTCTAGTACTTTTTGGAACAACCGATAAAATTTGATGAAAATCTCCACCAAGAATTATTATTTTATTACCAAATGAAAGTTGTGTATTATAATTATTTTGCAATGTCATCACGTTTTTCAATATTTTGTCCAGAGTTTCAAAATAATGGTTATGCATCATTTGAGTTTCGTCCCAAATAATGAGATGCGCATCCACCATTAATTTTGCAAGTGGAGTACCAGTAATGATCGAAATATTGGTGGATATTAAAAGTAACCCTAAATCTAGAACGCCTAATTCTTCCTTTCGAAGAAGAAGAAAAGTTATGTCATTAGATATTACATTAAGAACAACTCCACTATTAGATTTAACAGTAAAGCATCCTCCGTGTCTATAGATGAGAAATACACCACTCTTGGTTAAATATATTGCATCCATTACTTTATCAATTTTGGCGGAATATAGTAAATTCGTACTAATGAAAACAAATCTAGTTTTCTAGGTGTCCATTCTTTTGTTTTTGAGTACTATTACATTTTTTAGGAAACTGAACATAAGGCAAACTCCATACTTTCAGATTTTTCTTATTTATCTCGAACCAACCTAAAACATGTTATGGTATTTTTTACTTGCGTGATCATTATCATTATACAATACATTATGCTCTTCTGGAAGATAAGAGCCCAAACACATGATAGGTGGAGTTTTATAGTGAATTTCATAAACTAATATTCTCCACGCCGCTTTGCGTGGAAAAATATAATGACAATCACAGTACATGTTAGTCTCATCAATATTTTTATCCTCTACATTCTCACATTTGTTCTGATAGAATGTTATAGTGAACCTATAGTTATATTTATTACCCTATTTAAACAAATACTTGATAGATCTAAATTGGTTACACTATTTAACATATAAATAAGTTACACAATTCAGTATAGAAAAAATTTATGTGAAATGACCTCTAGAGAACCGCTAGTAAATGTCGTGGGAAAGACAACATGAGTACCAATCATCTGCCTCACCTCATAACACTACATCAACAATCCTACTTTAAATCTCACTTCATAATTTTTTTGACGAGTTCTAACATACTACAATTTTGAAGATTCAACAATCTTATATGCATCAATTATGAGTTTTTATGTGAGTCGCCGACTATATAGAATAGTGAGTACCTCCGTGCCTCTTTCATGCAATCGGTGAGAAAAGAACTCCATCTGGCTCACATATTGTTTACCCTTACCTTTAGGTTTTCGAGGTTCAGAAAAAGATATGTCTTCCTTGTGGTTGTCTTCGCTACATAGAAATAGTAATGGATAGTGTAGAGTAACGTACAAAGGATGCAACTCGTTGATACGTTTCAAATTACCAGATCTCTTTTCTACTGCAATTCTCTTGCTACCACTTTGTGGATCAATATCACCAACAACTAATAGAAAATTAGTTGATATTTTTACGAATTTATTATAGTTGATGCCACAGTGTTCATTCCACTCGATGCTGGTTTCGCACTTG